>CM061050.1:33227291-33474791 GCA_030762985.1 Adelphocoris suturalis | reverse complement strand
ATATACATACTAAAAATCAAAGCAGATAAAACCGACCCTTGTGGCACACCAGAGAGAGAAAGAGAGATTGATTACCGTTTTATTTATTGATCTTGCAAATTTTGGTCCTGACAGTGTACCATTCTTACAATTAACGAGAATAACCGAATACTTAATAATAACAACAATTTTTTTTTTTTTTTTTTTGTCTTCTTACAACGTAAATAAAATTAAAATACATGTTTCGTTTTGCTAAACAATGCTTACAAAATTAAAATAGTCCTGCAAATATGTTCTTTCAAGTGTTCAATTTGATCAATGTCTATTTAATAAATGAGCTTTTTAAGGTTCTTTTTAAAAGTCAGTATCGTACCATTATTCTTTAATTCACTGGGTAAACCATTTTAGCCAGTTACACTACTAACCAAAAACGACTTGAGATATGTTTACGAATGACACAGTGGCATGCGTAATCTTACATTTTTATACCTAGCTTCTATGTTATGCGTAGGAGCTAATTTCAGATATTTATCATTTAAATATCCAGGTCTGTTATTTGAAATGACTCTGAATTTCAGAGAGAGACTGTTTGACTGATATGTTTATTGATGTCATATGAATAGGACCATAGGATCCTCTATAACTTTACATGACAATTACTAAATAATAACTTATCAAATTCAAACTTATCAAGTTCAACTATACAATTCTTTGAATGGAAGTGTGTGTGTGTGTGCAAACGGTAGAAATAAATATAATACTTGTACTCGTGAAATAATGTAAAATATGACCTGCAGAGAGAGAGAGAGAGAGAGAGAGAGAGAGAGAGGGGGGGGGGGATGGTAGTGCGGGGGGTTGAAGTAACGAGGGAACCAACGTTAAAGTAGGGAGGGTTTGAGCAAGAGCGACTCTAGTTTGATTGAGAGGGGGTGGGTAGAGTAAAGCCATAATCATCAGAGAAGGGAGTTGATGCGTTTGGCCTGTAAATCAAGGTTTTTTTACGGAACATTATCTCAAGCCCTGGACATCTTGTTGGGTTGGTCTATTTGACATCGAATTGAGAATCATATAACGCACACTAAATCAAGATGGTTAAGGAGGAATCAACTACATTATTTAGAGAGTTCCTGGTTACCAGGTTTTTAATTTACACGGTGCCCGTGAGCCATGATCAGCTGATCTGGAAACAACTGACAGCTGACGAATTAGTAGAAGTGGACGATGTGAGTAGGAGACCGCTTGATTGGCAACGCAAGATCGAGTCTTAGTACGTCCTCGTTACTTCGTCTTCGACACTTCGCCCGTAAATGTATAAACCCGAGGAAGGTTTCAGTGATAAGCGTATTCAGTTCATATTTTTCATATTAAAATTTATACTGAATTAATATATTAAATATATTATTTAAAATATAAATTAAATATATACTTAATTATATTAAAATATACCAAATTTATTTATATACATCCTACTTTCACTCGAAGCAGTCCATTTATCGAGTGCCAAAAAACAACTAGTCAACAAATCGGAGGATAAAGGTTTGCCGAAAAACGGATAAAATAATTTCATTCTAATCATATCTACATTTTTCATGATACAAACATTAAACTTTAAAGATACGAATATCTATTATTTTAGTGAGTTTGTACACAAAATGCATATAATCTGTATATTGATACCGACCTTTATATCTACATACACCAATATTTCTACTAACATAGATGAGCTAGAACTTACTCGAACGATCGCGAAGACAAATCGGACGGATGTGTCTTCAAGGTAAACCTGGAACACGTCGAGCTCGTCTTTGCTCAATCAACTGGCGTGATATATAAGCTTACAAAGTCTAATACTTCAAAATTTTGGAAGAGAGGTTAAAAAAATTTGCTTATCCGATAACAAAGGTTCACTTTGCAAAGAACACTACGAATCGAAAGCGGAACAATAAACCACATGATAATAAACTATGGAATGTGGGATCTTAACGAAGGAAAACAGAGTCGGAGGAATACAAGATGTCGGAATCTCGGAATCAGCTTCAGGTTACAAAATTGATAAGAGACGACGTGTGAAGACACATGAAACACCGTAGTAACAGCCAGCGTTGTTAGCAAAATTTTGGTTCTCCCTAGATTCACGTACACCGTATTAAGACACCGTGGTAACCAGGAACTCTCAAAACCAGAGTCTTTATACAAAAAGCTGACAACGCTTTACGGCCGCGTACGGTCAGCTTCCGCAGAAAGCAAACAATCTGATATCTGTCGAGGTTAATTATTAGAAAACAATGTCGCACTGTTGGTTCACAAGGGGCGCAACTCAAAAAATGGCATTTTTGAGTTATTTACACTGTTAAAATCACCAGAACGAGATCTACATGCAGGTACAAGAGGCGTTTTGATAGTAACAACTATTGCCTCTAGAATGCACAAAGAGTCCCTGTTGCTGTTGCATTTGTATAGTTGGAGGGGACTGTTCAAGGACAAGGGGCGCAAGTCAAAAAGCTTTTGACAGTTTGTAAGCGCCTACCTAGGTGTCCACCCCTTCCAGCTAGAGTTGCTAATTGCATGTGTCCTTTACTTCATTTTAGTTTGTTTATGGTTCATTAATTACTCACTTACCTTCTCTCTTTGTTTTATTATTTCCAATAATGAACCTAAGTATTTTAGTTCGAGTTATGGACTCTGTTGTTGATTTCGAAGTTTTCAGGATATTTCAGGATCCATGTACTTCCATGCTCATTGTACTATGCAATTTAAGTTGGAAAAGTGTACTGTGATTTTTCTAGTTCAATATAGCCGAAAATTTTCAAATTTCGTGGTTTAAAAGTCATTAGAATATAGAACTACTAATTTTGTGAAACTTCAATCTTTGAACTAGGAATTTTGTGATCTCATGAGTCATTAGACAGTACAGAATAGGATGTGACTGTTCCATTGTTAAATCAAAAAATAAAACTCGTCGCCCCGCGCCTCGCCAGGGGGCAAGCCCCCTGGACCCCCGGCTACCTCTATTTACATACTTCGGACGAAATTATTGAAACACAGAATGTGTTTGCGTTGTCGCGCAACCAAGTGACAACCAAACAAGCGTCATTGTTTACTATTCATTTATAACATAAATTTATATAGTTATAGTATGAAACTACGAAAATTGCGTTGTCGCGCAACCAAGTGACAACCAAACAAGCGTCATTGTTTACTATTCATTTATAACATCAATTTATATAGTTATAGTATGAAACTACGAAAAAAAATACGAAATAAATTCGTGATAAATCAAGAGCTTTCCAACGAATGGTGAACGATTTCTGTGCGATTAAAATGGCGGAAATTCCATTTCCCTACCAACGGCTCGGTTGTACGTGAAAATCATCCGTCACACATTTCGTTCCCATCCCGCGTTCCATTTTCGGCTAGTTAGTCCATGGCTAAAACACATTCTGTGTTAAAAGTATATAAGGACATTTTGTCATGATTTCAGCGTCAATTTAATTTATTACTTAATAAAGCACTGTTTTCCTTCTCCAATTATTTTATGCGAAAATGGGAAGGGAATGGGCCCAACTCAAAACGACAGCTGGAGTGATGAAAATACAATGGGCGCAATTCCAAATTTAATCATTTTTCGGGTATTTGTATTTTTTTTAAAAGTAAAATTGGTTATGAGTCATACAAGACCTAGTGCCATCAAAAGTTCAGTAGTTTCCTCACAAAACGCAAAAATAATTAAAGAGCTAACCTAAATAGCAGCGACACAATTGAGGTGAGAAGAATTGCAAAAACTTTGAAAGCGTTTTCCCAAAAACTACATTTTTAGCGAATTTTTGAAGAAAATTAAGCTATTGCTCTCGCCTCAAAATTTGTAGAATGTGAATTTTTGAAAACTTTTTATGCAGAAATCCGTTTCAGGCTATTCTGAATCATATTCTGAAGTTTAACGCATTTTTTTATGTATGTATGTATGTATGTATGTATGTATGTATGTATGTATGTATGTATGTATGTATGTATGTATGTATATATGTATGTATGTATGTGTCATTCCAGACGATAACTGTCCGTAGAATTGTGCTAGAAACTTCAAACAAATTTTAAAATGTTAAGGACACAAAACGAAAGTTCAAGTTCGTTGGCCAGCATGATCGGATTACATCTTCGGGTTGAAATTTTCAAAAATGTAGTCAAAAATTTCAAAATAGCCTGTTTTTTGCGATTTGTTGTGCGAAATAATTTTTTCAGCATACTAACATGTGGTATATTCGGAATCAGCGTAAAATGTCCTATAAGAATATGTATCAAGTTTTCAAAAATTTCAAAGTTGAAAAATCAGTCAAAAATTGAAATAATGCCGTTCGCTAGTTGTAAAAATCGGTAATATTTGCATGAAACATTGTCCAAATTCAGATTGAACTACTCTTATGGAAGTATCCCTGTATAAAAAATCCTAGAACCATGCTGTTTAAAACGTAGGTAGTAGGTGCTTAAAAAAAAAAGTAATAAAATTTGATTTTGATTCCATGCTTGTCTATCAAAATCATAAACTAAAATTTCTCTACACGATCAATAGCGACTGAAATGTCGAAGATTTCTTCAAAAATTCGCTCATGGGGTCATGCTGCATGACTGGACTTTTTTGAGTTGCGCCCCTTGTGAACCAACAGTGCGATGTAATCATCGGAAATAGACAACTGCAAATTAGGGGAACCTCATTTCGCTGCAATTAAGTGAACTGGGGTTTCGTACAGATGAAGAAAAAAAACTATAGGGGCAAGCGTACCGGACGCGGAAGGAGGAAGCTAGAAGTAAATAAGCGAGTAGGAGGTTGGGGAAGATGGCGGTGTGGAGAGGTGGGATGGCGAGGGATAAAAGCATGCGAGTTCAGTAATTAAGGGGCTTCCGAGAGTGTAGCAGCTAAATGAGTTATAGCGGCTTTTATGTGGAAAAGGCCTCTGGACCCGGGGGCGGACTTGAAGGGATAGTGGGCAGAAAGGGGCAGGCGAAGGGCCGGCGTCAACACTTTTAGAACTTGGGATTCGGGTATTAGTTTGCTCGACGGGAGGGCCCATTTTCCCTCTAAACTCTTAACTAAAGGCTCTCGGCTAATGTTTCTTTTTTTTTACGCGCGTGAAAGAAACAAAAGATGTCCTGAAAGTCGCAGTAGTGGGGAACGTTGTCCTATCAAGTTTTTCGTAGTTATGTGGTGGGTTGCCATCTTCCTCATGTTGGTAGGTTGATTTGAGGATGAGAAAATCGTAGGCTTCTCATTGTTTCGACATTTTATGTCTTTACTTTGGCACATAAACGAAATCCATACCACATCAACTGATTTTGCAATTATTAGTGAAAAAGAAACTTCAAGTAGGTACGTAACTTATCAACTCGTAAACGAGTTCCACTATCTGCTTGTCATGGATATGTCTTTGATTGGGGATTTCATAACGGTTGTCCTCGAGAGTTTTAAACAAATCCTTTAACTTTAAACAAATCCCGACTATTTCCAACAAAACAACGGTTTACTTATAGAAATGTTGAAAATGACTGTGGAGTGTGGAGAGAAGCCACCACAATGAGTTGTTGTTAATAGTCGACTGTTGTCAGGAGGATGAAAATGTTTCCTATGGAATGGAGTAAATGATGCTATTACTTTACGTTAAGAATATTGTAACCGGCTTATTAAAATTGTTTATAGTCCAATCAACTTAGTTTAGGAATGTAGCCAGGTACGTAAGGAGGGGGAAATTGGTAGCTTGAGATGTGAACATTTATCACATAAATCAAGCGCTTTCCAACGAGTGGCGAACGATTTATGTGCGATGAAAACTGCGGAAGTTCCATTCCCCTAGCAACGGCTGGGTTGTACGTGAAAAACACTGAAATTGTGACACAAACTTTGAGTCACGGAAATATTTGGTTGACCCCCCAGAGCAAAGACATATCCATGTCAACAAGCGTTAAATAAAAGCGTTACGGTTGGTTTTCTTATGATTTCCGCTTACAACCGAGTCATTGCTAGGGAAATGGTACTTCGACGTTTTTCATCCCAAAAAATTCTTTGACCATTCGTTCGAAAGCTCTCAATTTATCCAACCATATTATGTTAACTACTGCGAAGTGCGTGGCCAACAAGCTGAGTTATGAGCATGGTTATATGAATAATTGTTTACACACAGGTGATCATTCTCAATAATTGATACTGTGAACATGATTGCAACCGCTTGTTAATTTCTGATGAATTCATTGAGCTGGTGTTTCGATGATTTGATTCATAGCAGGTGATCCGAATATTGCGAGAACGGTTTGATTTGTGAAGCAGTGGTTAAATTATTTTAATAGGTAATTTCTATACTTTACACTCTAGGAAGCAGTAATTTCGTTTGTAGCCTCTTTAGAATATTTACTTGATGATGCTCAGGGTCCGGATTAGATGAGTGGCTCTTAAAGCTAATTTCTATGCTTTACACTCTAGGAAGCTGTAATTTCGTATATAGCCTCTTTAGGACATTTACTTGACGATGCCCAGGGTCCGGATCAGCTGAGTGGCTCTTAGAGCTTGCATACGAGTCTGCAACTAACGACATAAAATGTCCCAATGTGTTGCAGACTCGTATTCAAGCGTTTTATGTGTTTATTGGCTGAGCACCTTCGCCTGTTTAAGGCCTCATCAGAGCTAGAATTTGTATAAAAAGATTGGTTAGTTGGTGTTTGATAAGGAGGACCTCCTTCTCCATCATATAGGTAACCAGATGTTTTTGGTTATGTTGTTGGCGTCAATTTTAATGTTTTCCAGAAATAAGGAATTTTCGGTAAATGGAGCATATTATCAAGGGAAAATGCTTGGGTTTCTGGACTTAGAACTTGGGATTCGGGTATTAGTTTGCTCGACGAGAGGGCCCATTTTCCCTCTAAACTCTTAACTAAAGGCTCTCGGCTAATGTTTCTTTTTTTTTACGCGCGTGAAAGAAACAAAAGATGTAAAGCTGTCCTGAAAGTCGCAGTAGCGGGGAACGTTGTCCTATCAAGTTTTTCGTAGTTATGTGGTGGGTTGCCATCTTCCTTATGTTGGTAGGTTGGTTTTGAGGATGAGATATTATAGGCATCTCATTGTTTTTATGTGTTTATTGGCTGAGCACCTTCGCCTGTTTAAGGCCTCATCAGAGGCCTTAAAAATTGGACTGTATAAAAAAGATTGGTTAGTTGGTGTTTGCTAAGGAGGACCTCCTTCACCAACATTATAGGTAACCAGATGTTTTTGGTAATGATGTTGGAGTCAATTTTAATGTTAAATGGAGAAATTAGGGATTTTTTGTGGATGGAGCACATTATCAAGGGAAAATACCTGGAATTCGGGACTTGGGATTCGTGTATTAGTTTGCTCGACGAGAGGGCCATTTCCCCTCTTAAGTCATAACTACAGGCTATCGGCTGATTTTAACACAGAATGTGTTTTAGCCATGGACTAACTAGCCGAAAATGGAACGCGGGATGGGAACGAAATGTGTGACGGATGGTTTTCACGTACAACCGAGCCGTTGGTAGGGAAATGGAATTTCCCTCATTTTAATCGCACAGAAATCGTTCACCATTCGTTGGAAAGCTCTTGATTTATCACGAATTTATTTCGTATTTTTTTTTCGTAGTTTCATACTATAACTATATAAATTGATGTTATAAATGAATAGTAAACAATGACGCTTGTTTGGTTGTCACTTGGTTGCGCGACAACGCAATTTTCGTAGTTTCATACTATAACTATATAAATTGATGTTATAAATGAATAGTAAACAATGACGCTTGTTTGGTTGTCACTTGGTTGCGCGACAACGCAAACACATTCTGTGTTTCAATAATTTCGTCCGAAGTATGTAAATAGAGGTAACTGGGGGTCCAGGGGGCTTGCCCCCTGGCGAGGCGCGGAGCGCCGAGTTTTTTTTTTTTTTTTTTTTTTTTTTTAATGCTAATTTTTGTAGGAAATGAAGCTATTGCAATAGATCGCAAATTCTAAAATCATAATTTTTAAAAAGTTTCTTCATTGAAATCTGTTTTGAAGCATTCTGAAACGATTCCAGAAGTTTGCGCTTTTTCATATATATATTTATTATATAAATATAAATGCGGCATTCCAGACGAAATTCTCCTTAGGATTCAGATAAAAATTCCGTTCTCGCACCAAAAAGTCAAGCTTTCTAAAAGAAAGGATAAGTTCATTGACCAGCACTTTTTGAGTAGCCACATTAAACAGATTAAATTTCAAAAAATGCACTAAAAAATCAATAGAAATTTATAAAAACGGCTGAAAATCGTTAAATTTATATTTTGTGGCTGAATATTGCTAAAACAATCTTTATTTATTATAAAATAGGACATTCAAAAATGTATGTACAAAATTATGCTGAAAATTGTTCTTAAATTTTATTAAAAGTTACTATAAAATCGATAAAAACTGCTAAAAAGTTAAAAATCGAAAATCTCTTTTTGAATCGCAGAATATAATTAAGAACGAGGTTTTTGCCAAAAAACTGGTAGTTGACATATTCTTTTCCCTCCCAAGTCCTCAATTTTCTATACAACGTAACATATATTATATTATATTATAATTATTATAGGTATTATAGGTAATATAATTAAGAACGAGGTTTTTGCCAAAAAACTGGTAGTTGACATATTCTTTTCCCTCCCAAGTCCTCAATTTTCTATACAACGTAACATATATTATATATGTTACAATGTAACATTATATATAGTATTTACTCATAGAGTTAATCTTTTTGCAAATCAAATTAATCTTTTGGCGAATTTAATTAAACTTTTTACAAATAGATTTAATCTTTTTACATATAAATTTAATCTTTTTACAAATAAAGTTAATATTCTTGCAAATAAAGTTGAACATTACAAATGAATTTAAACCTTCCCTATGCAGTAAGTAAGTTTGTTTTTTGACGCATGTAATGTTTTTCAAACACAGAACATGAACATAGAACAAGAACATGAACAAAGGAAAGGGCAAAGAAAAACAACGTTCTTTCTAATAATGAGGTGAAAAAGCTCTTCTGATGAAAACGCTAATCTTTTTGCAAAAAAGTTGAACATTTTACAAATTAATTTAAACCTTCCTACTGCAGTAGGTAAATTTGATTCTTAACTCATATCATATTTTTTTTTTTTAAACAAAGAGCAAGAATATGAGCAAAGAAAAGGGCAAAGAAAAACAACGTTCTTTCCAATGATGAGGTGAACAATCCCTTCTAACGAAGACGATGTTTTTCTTTGTTTCTTTGCCGTTTTCTTTGTTACGTGACATTTTGTGCGTTACGCTCCTGGTTTCTGATGAATTATCGCTTAAAACCAATTCGTTGCTACGGAACAGTATCTTAGGCATTTATCATCATTCAAAACTCGTTCGCCAGTCGTCGGAAAGCTCTCGATTCACCTAATCGTATCACTGGGCAGTGCGTGGCCAACAATCTGACGTATGAGCGTGATCGTCTGAATAATTGTTTACACGCAGGTGATCCTTATCAGTTAATTTTGTAAACATGATTGCAACCACTATTAGACTGGAAAGAAAATTGAAAGATGAAATTTTATAGGGAGACTCTCTGGGACACTAAGAGACGATTGAAATGATGGGCTCTTTTTTGATCAGCTGAGGGACCTAAATTCTCTTCTATTCTCCCAAAGAACATGTTCCATGTTCTGTCAAGATTTAGTGCTTAAGACTAATTTTGTTTATCTTCAGATCATTGGTTGTATTTATTATAATTAACTAGCTGGTTCACTCGTGCGTTGTTAAAAGAAGAAATTAAAGATCCCCCCGGAGACTGATGCACCTGACCGTGGAACAGAGGCGGATGAGCGATAGAGGATACTAGACAGGTATGTGTGAATCAATTTCTGTATATTAGGCAGGATCCTAGGTGCTGTACCTTCCTAGTCACAGCTTGTAACGGCCTGTTATGTGTGTTTTTAGAAACGAAGGGGCCTGAAGATGACATTTTGATGTGGAAAGCTTGCAATAAAGAAACTCTAGAGAAGAATTTTTTCTGCTTATATCCGTCTCACCCTGACAACCCCATTGGCCACAAAAGCCTGACGGATGGATCATGAATCAATCAATCAGTTTGTTCAGTGAAGACAAAGATACCCCATTCCCCCCTCCTCCCCTAAAACACCCCCTATGGGGTATATTTGAAATTGTAAACCTTTTAAACCTTCTCTGGACTTCCACAAATAATTTAAGAGCAAAATTAGTCAAATCCGTCCTGCTGTTCTCGAGTTTTAGCGAGACTAACGAACAGCAATTGATTTTATATATATATATATATATATATATATATATATATATATATATATATATATATATATATATATATATATATATATATATATATATATATATACATATATTGTGGTGAGTTTCTGACTAGCCAAATATGAGAACTTGAGGTTGAGAATTGACCAAGCTAGTCTTTGTGTAGAGTTGTTTATTTTCCTACGACGTTTCGGTCCTGGAGCAGGACCCTATTCATGTAGATAGATAGTTTGCCTATACAAAAAACAATTAAGAAATTGAAATACCTACATCGATTTTTGCAAAATTATAAATGACAGTTAGTGAAGTAAAGTAATACATAGGTATACAAAGTAATTTATGGTGTTTTAGTTTTTATGGCTATTAACGATTGTATAAGCCATAATGATTGTATATAAGCCATAAAAACTAAAACACCATAAATTACTTTGATACCTATGTATTACTTTACTTCACTAACTGTCGCTTATAATTTTGCAAAAATCGATGTAGGTATTTCAATTTCTTAATTGTTTTTTGCATAGGCAAACTACCTATCTACATGAATAGGGTCCTGCTCCAGGACCGAAACGTCGTAGGAAAATAAACAACTCTACACAAAGACTAGCTTGGTAAATTCTCAACCTCGAGTTCTATATATATATATATATATATATATATATATATATATATATATATATATATAGAAGATGGAAGATATAGAAGATTGAGTGCTGGGGAACATAGCTCCACCTGATGTCAAAATTGTTTTACAAACTTTTTTTTCGGTGGGCATGAGAGAATGTAAAATATTTTCCAATTTCTTAAATCGTATCATCGGTAGTATGATGAGTAGTTTTCACATAATATGTAGGAGTGATAATCAACATGAGCAGTTCTTATATATGTATGTATGTCAAGTTTTTTTTTTTTTTTTTGTATACAATGTGTGATTAATTTTCTTCCATGTCATTAAAGTTTCTTTCTTTCTTCTTCTTCTTCAAATTAATGTTCCCGAGTGTAATTACATGTTGAATTGTAGGAGCATTATCTTTGCAATATTTGCCAAATTGGAAGAAGTGGTTGTTCAATCAAAATTTTCTTTCTGAACTGCTATAGTTCCGGATCTCTCCTACTAAAGTTTATTACCCATGCTGCCATATTACTAAATTTTTTAAGGTTATTCAAAACCTATACAATACTGCTTCCGTAGTGAATTGTGCGATATTGCTTACAAGCCTCCTGTACGCATAAGCTCTACATCGGGTTTCGGATTCACTTCCACGGCTCCTACCTGTGCAAAATATGTCCAGCACTTTTTTTTTATCTCCTTTCTGGATTCTCTTCTTCACCCCATTCGAGCACGGTCCGGGGCACTCACCCCTATCTCCGTTCTCCTGGATGGCGGATTTACTGCAAATAGCCCCCACGGATGCCGACCTGAACCTCCCCCATATCGCAGAGAGGAGAAAAAAAAGGCCTAGAGAAGAGCCATTGTGCCTGCTCGTATCAGAGCTCACCTCCCATACTAAACTCCATAGAATCAATTTTTATCCTCTTTTATAATGATTGCCTTTTGATGCCGTGGGTATCCCGTGCCCCCTTCACTTCTCGACGTTTTACGAGGTCGTGGATCCTCCGGTGAAACGGATACCCCCTCTCCTTGCCATTTCATCATTATTCTCTCGTCGGATGGTAATAAAATTTACAATAGATTGCTACCGTCAACTTTTTTGAACTACCGAAGGTGCCAAAGATGCTTTGGACCCGAGGAGATGGGTGAACAAATTCTCATCCACCAATTACAAGAATGAAAATCGTATGAAAATTCCAATTATCCACTTTTTGCGTTTCGCAGCTCTATGAAAAATTTTGGTTCTGTCCTTAAGAAGTAGTAATTAATAACATTGGTCGAAGGTGGCTGATGATTGAGGCTTGTAATATTCTCCCCCTGGCATGTTTTTGGTAAAGAGGCAATCACGGAGAGTATCTACCAGGAACACTGATATTTAGTAAATCTCATCACCTATCCAACCTTCACCTGTTCGATTTTGATAATGTCGTGAATTCTTTATGCACTCAAAAACATTAAAATGTCTTAGTTAATAGGGATTTTTCTGTTCAAAGGGGACACTAATGGTGACACCCAAGAAGAAGAAAAACTCGGCGTTCCACGCCTCGCCAGGGGGCAAGCCCCCTGACCCCCGGTTACCTCTATCCTACATACTTCGAAAGAAATTAATGAAACACAGAATGTGTTTTAGCTCACGCGTTTAACATAAACCCGTCTTCAATCTTCGGTTGAAGATTGGTTAACTTCCTCCTACTAAATCAGAATTTCGCTACTTTTCTCCCACTATATCAGAATCTTATTATATAATCACCGCGTCATAACAAAATATCGCATAGGTTACACCAGGTTACACGATCCTTAGTTCCGTATCATCGGTATCCATGTTGTCGTCCCAGATTTTGTTACGAAATTTCGTTAGCTTTTTTGGCTAGTTAGTTGCTAGAATGTTGTTGTTAGAATGTGTTAGTTTAAACACATTCTGAGTTTTAAAAAAAAAAAATGGAACAGAGAATTTGACTGGTTCAATGTTGGTGATTGAAACTACGATGTAGAATTCTGACACTAAACGTGATATTACGATCTTGGTTGCCTCCCACAAGTTCGCATCGCTTCCGGCGTCTTTGTATTCAGACTAATCAGCTTTAAGAAATCATTAAGAAAAAGTTCCAGCCATTCGTCATGATCATATGATCGAATTTTCATAAACTATCTATCGCAGCGGTTCCCAACCTTTTTAGCTTGGGGGCCCAATAATATTTTTTGAAAAAAATCGAAGCCCACTCCGGAAAAAAAATATATATATATATATATATATATACTGAGCAAAAAGGAAAAAAAACTTTTTACTGAAGAACCTTTAATTATTTATAGATATATTAACATGGCTGTTCAAACTTAATGAGATTTCTGACATTGTTTGTCCCCTACTAGTGCATCAATAACGGGAACGAAACTTGACAATTTCAGACTTAAGTCACTCTCCACGTTTAACTTATTTCTATGCTTATTTTTCAAATAAACTAAAGTAGAAAACGCTCTTCATACAGATAGGTAAGTAGCTGAAAATCCCATCAATTGCGTCAGTGCAATTTTGCCAATTGCGAGATAGTCTTTCACACATTTATCCAAAAAGGAATCAATGGGGTCATTTTAAAACTTGATTTCAGATCCTAATCACAAGACAGTTAGTTCAATTAAAGAGACCTCTTCAGTTGAAGATGTGTTATTATTTTTTTTAAGTTATCTTCATGAAAAGGATTTCTGATCCATTAGATTTCGCCTTCAATTTGAGGGAACTAGTTTCTAAAAAAATATGAAAAGACTTTGTTTCTTACTGTGATTTCTCAGTCCAAAAATAAAAAGTTTAAAACACAAAGCAAAAAAAAAAAAAAAAAAAAAAGTGATGAGACCAGTAATTGAAATAAATGTTGATAAATATTTATTAAAATTAAACTACCTGAGGTTGGAAGCCAAAGATGAGAGGTGATCTTTTATGGTTGCAGCTGTTGTTTCATCAATTTTGACTTCGTTGGTTTCAAGGAAATCACGTAGGACAGGAAATACGTCAAAAGATTTTTTTTTTTTTTTTTTTTTTTTTTTTTTTCAATTTATTTAGCCCATCGTTGTAGTTTTATTATCATTGCCTCTATTTTGTCTTGTACAAGAAACTTATGAATATCCTTGCCCTGAAGAGTTAGATTAAGAGTGTTGAGGGCACCAACAACAATATCTGCCAAATACTCCAACCGCTTTAACCAGTTTTCATCGGTCACACAGTCTAAGAAAGAACTTGCACGTTTGCCATCATATGCCTTCATGAGGAAAACCATGAGTTCATCACGAAGTTCAAACAATCTTGATTAACATCTCTGGATAGCCACCGAACTTCACAGTGAAGTAGAAGCTATTTGTGTTGACTGTCCATTTCATCACACAAAAAACTGAAAAGTCTCGAGTTTTTCGGCCTTGCTTTGATAAAGTTGACGATTTTTACTGCATCGTCAAGAGTTTTTTTCAGACACTCGCCCAAACCTTTAAATGCAAGAGCTTCTCTATGTATGCTGCAATGTGTCCATTTGACAAAGGGAGCTACTGACCTAACTCTGGCGATTAACCCCCCTATGAATACCAGACATAGCTCGTGCCCCGTCAGTTGTCAAACCTACACAATTTGACCAATCTAGTTAATTTTCTGTTGTAAAATTGTCAAGCGTTTTGTAAATAAATTTAAAAAATAAATTGTAAAATAATTGAATAACTAAATTTACACTATCCTAGAGAATGCCTAAATTATAGCGAGGACCGATTTATTAATATCGTACTTATTTTGCAATATTTTAATATTATTTCTTGAGTTCCAGCCAGCATCCGCGGCCCAGTAGCAATCTGCCTGCGGCCCATCAGTTGGGAACCGCTGATCTATCGTATTTTAATATGTTAAATTGTATTGAAATTTGAGGAATTTCAGTAGAAAGAAGTTGTTAAAAACCAATTTCATGGCATAAAACTCATAGGTACTAAATGAAATTTGGATTCAAAAGAGATTTTGGATTTTTAAATTTGTTTGCAGTTTTTATAGATTTTTTAGCAAATTAATATTAATGGAATTTAAGTACGTTTTTCAGCATAATTTTGAGCAAAAAATTTTAATGCCCTAGTTACCTAATTGTTGGCAATTTAGTTTTGACCAAAATTCCGCTAAAAATAGAATATAAAAGATTTTTGGCCGTTTTCAGCCATTTTAATGATTAATTGAGTAACTTTTTCGAAATTTGACCAATTTAATGTACTCAAAAACTGTTGGGCAACGAACTTATCCTTTCGTTTGGAATGCTTGATTCTTTGGCGCAAGAACGGTATTTTTGGGTGTGGTTATCGTCTGGAATGACACATAACATATATAAAACACACACACACACACACACACACACACACACACACACACACACGCATATATATATATATGAAAAAGCGCAACCTTCAAGAATCGTTTCAGAATGCCTCAAAACGGATTTCAATTAAGACATTCTTCAAAAATTTTGATTTTAAAATTGTCCAAGCCATTGCAATACCGAGTACCTACCGTACCTGCAGCTCGATCCTCCACATTACGAGGGCCGCCAGGGGTTTCAGCAAGAGCCTCGCCCCTGTGTGTTCTGTGAGTGTTTCTGTGTTCTGTCGCGTATTTTTGTGAGGACCATGTTGGAAAAATTGCAGCGAGAAATGGAAGAAAGAGGGATATTAAACCCAACAATTTATTTTCCCAATGCCTGAAGAACCAGAAGAACAAATATGAAGGGCACGTTGGATCAACATCTAAGTCTTTCACCTATGTTGAACCAACGATTGCTCGTGGCCGCAGGGACTAACTTGAATAAGTAGCAAACAAAGCGTTTAATAAATATCTCCAATAGGGACTGTTGATCTGCAATTAGTTGTATGTAGCTGTTGTGTGTGTTGTTGTATGTTGATGTCTGTTGTTGCTGTATGTAGTTGTTGTTGTTTGTTGTATTAGTTGTTGTTTGTTTCGGACCAGAAGCGTAAACACCCTGAACTTAACTCTCCGATGATTGAGATAAAAATCCCGTTCTTCCGCCAAAAAATCAAGATTTCCAAATGGAAGGATGTGTTCTTTGGTCAGCACTTTTTGAGCAAATTGGTCGACTTTCGAAAAATGTGCTAAAAAAATCACGAAAAATGACTTGAAATTGTCGAATTCATGGATTTCAAGTTAGTTATTTTACGTTTAAGTTAATAATTGAATTTTAGTCAAAAGAAGTTTATTAACATTGTATGCACAAAATGTTTTTATGTTTCTTTGCTGAAAAATGTATTTAATTTATGTTAATGTTTGCTAAAAAATGTATTAATAAGGTCAAAATCCAAAATCTATTTGGATAGCAAAATCTTATTTAGAACAATTTTGTTTATCATAAAATTGGTGGTTAACGATTTCTATGGACTCGAATTACTCAAACCTCTAAGCAATGTAACAAAATTAATACGATATTTACGAAAATTCGCTCATATGATCATGCAGCATAACTGAAACTTCTTAGTTTTCTTTACCCTTGTCGGTAAATAGGTATTTTGATGTTTGAGTGGTTGGTTTTTTAGCGAATTTTTGCAGAAAATTAAGCTATTGCTATCGCCTCAAAATTTGAAGAATGTGAATTTTTGAAAAATTTTTGAGCAGAAATCCGTTTCAGGCTATTCTGAATCATATTCTGAAGTTTAACGCATTTTTTTATGTATGTATATATGTATGTGTCATTCCAGACGATAACTGTCCGTAGAATTGTGCTAGAAACTTCAAACAAATTTTAAAATGTTAAGGACACAAAACGAAAGTTCAAGTTCGTTGGCCAGCATGATCAGATTACATCTTCGGGTTGAAATTTTCAAAAATGTAGTCAAAAATTTCAAAATAGCCTGTTTTTTGCGATTTGTTGTGCGAAATAATTTTTTCAGCATACTAATATGTGGTATATTCGGAATCAGCGTAAAATTTCCTATAAGAATATGTATCAAGTTTTCAAAAATTTCAAAGTTGAAAAATCAGTCAAAATCGAAATAATGCCGTTCGCTAGTTGTAAAAATCGCTAATATTTGTTCGAAACAGAGACTACAGTTTTTCTGTCAATTCCTTGCTGTGGGATACTAAATTCGAATGCAACTGACTTTATACCACTCGTAATATAAAGCCTCATCATCGATTGGCTGTGGAAATACGTTTCTTTCATAGGACGTCGGTATGTTATTTTATTTTATGTCAAGATTTGATGATGTTATGATAGCATACTGTTAAGATTTCAACTGCCTTCAATACTGACCACATTGGACATCGAAATCTATGAATATTTACCTACATTTGTCTTTAAATCTACAAGATTAGATTAATAATAATAATAAAGTATGAGTACCTCCTAATTATTTTTAATAATTTGATTCCATGTTTGTCTATCAAAATGATAAACTAAAATTTCTCTACACGATCAATAGCGACTGAAATGTCGAAGATTTCTTCAAAAATTCGCTCATGGGGTCATGCTGCATGACGGGACTTTTTTTTCAATATGTATTCTAGCGTGGAAACAAATCGTTCAAATTTCCCCCAATTCATAGAAAGCTATTCGGAAGTGGATATGAATATACATTGCCCAAAAACATATCCGCGATTCACTTTTTTTTTCTATAAAATGGGTGGTTTTTTTAAAAATTTTTTTTTTTTTTTTTAAATTAGTATTTTCTATTTTTATTATTCTACGCATTTTGTAACATAAACCAAAAATTTTGTTGATATTATGTACTTCTTGGTGGATTACGAAGGTTCATTAATAATATCTTACCAAAAATCAAGAATTTAGTCAAAAACTACACCTTTAATGTTCAAGTCTAGAATCAACTTAGCATTAATCCAGGCATAATGATAATGATGAACATTCTAAAAATAAAATGGTGGCGTAATCTGCGGATTATTCCCTGCAGGGGGTGTGGGAAGTGAAGAAAAGTCGTCCTTTAATTCCTTACTTCCCCTGTAAGGGAGCGTCAATTTATTTGATACCGTTTCGGTCTTCATACAGACCATCCTCAGTAAAAAAAAATGAAAAACTCCGAGCATCCTAGGAGCAAACAAAACAGGCATAAACGTCAACAATAACATGAGAGAGAAAACTTAACATTACAACTAGCAACTAATAGGCAAAAAGAACAAACATACCTTCAAGAACATCAATGTTTGTGTAACCATCCAACATAAAAGAAAAGTTAAACTTATGAGGGAGTGGCAAAAGCGTGCAGCAAGCCTCACAGCGTCTGGAAATATAGTATGCATAGAAAATACCTAGTATCAAAAAAAAAATTTTTGTTTTTTTTTTTCCGCACGTGGATGAATTTAGATAAATTTCTGATATATATATATATATATATATATATATATATATAGTGACTAAATTCCTATGTAGGAAATTGTTGTTACTACCACGTTATTGTTCTCCTAGAGCCCTTTATTAATTGTTAGCTGTTATTGTTGTTTCATCCTGTTATATATTGGGTAAGGAGTATTGTAGTGTATTTTCGTTTTACTTTAGTTGTTGCAATTATGTTTCTTGGTATTGTTAGTAGTTTCCCCTTCCCCTTTTCATATCTGTTAGTTGTTGTGCACCCAATGATACTATTTCATATGCATACTATATTTCCAGACGCTGTGAGGCTTGCTGCACGCTTTTGCCACTCCCTCATAAGTTTAACTTTTCTTTTATGTTGGATGGTTACACAAAAATTGATGTTCTTGAATGTATGTTTGTTCCTTTTGCCTATTAGTTGCTAGTTGTAATGTTAAGTTTTCTCTCTCATGTTATTGTTGACGTTTATGCCTGTTTTGTTTGCTCCTAGGATGCTCGGAGTTTTTCATTTTTTTTGACTGAGGATGGTCTGTATTAAGACCGAAACCGGTATCAAATAAATTGACGCTCCCTTACAGGGGAAGTAAGGAATTAAAGGACGACTTTTCTTCACTTCCCACACCCTCTGCAGGGAATAATCAGCAGATTACGCCACCAATTTATTCTTAGAATATTGTTTCTTCATATCTGCGTACTTAGGTTTATGTAAAATAATGACGAACGATTATTTTCTTACAATGATTAGCTAATGTTTTTGGCCAAGACAGATAATGATGTTGCCGTTGTATGTTCTCATGCTGTTTGACGAAGCTCCATTATAACAGCTTAATCGCACTTCCCTAAATGAGAGAGAAGAATCAATGGAGTCTTCTGAATTATGAACCTAACGTAAGTTTGCAACAATTCATGTGGCGGTGATGTAACGCCGATGAACGATCCACGTCACTTGCTTTAGCCTCTAATTTATGGCGGAAGCTGCTGATTCCGCTCTAATGGAGAACGAACAAGTTTAAGGAGTTGAGAATGAGCGGCAGGAAGTCTATGAGGCAAGTTTTCGAAATTAACTTTGACGGGTAATAATCAACTTTTGACTGTCACCCTGTTTCTCGGCACCGCGAAAACCTCACGTTGGTCGGAAAGCTGAAGGGAAAGCCACCTCCTACCCGCCGGCAGGTTGTGAATGATTTAGTCGCAAAATGGTCGGAGGGAAGGTATCCGAAAAGGGGAGATACGGCTTCTAAAGATCGAAAACTAAGGAAGAAAACGGCTTCCGTTGGGTGAAAACTTTGAAGGAAAGGGAGGAAACGGAACTTTATGGGAGAGATCCGCTGAATAATACAGAAACCCTTCGCGAAAAGTGAGAGGTGAGGTTGAGTCGTGGAACTTATCGTCATTACGGGGCACTCCGGGGTGCCACCTGAATTGGGAGCCTGGTCAACAATCTCGGGGAAGAAAATTTCCAAATGAAATATTCAAACCGTCAAAAAGTCTCCAGGTTTTATCCCGTCGTCGAGAGAAAAGGGCGTACGCTCGAAAAATCAAAGCAAACAAAAGTCAACGCGGTGGAAGAGTTCTGCCGACTGAACAGGCGAAATCTAGTTTGAAGTTGGAGTTATCGTTCGGGACATGATATTTTGCGTCTTTTAGTGGTTTGTCTTAGAAATTTGGAGAATAACATTGTTTCCACAGGAGTTGGAAGATGTGACCGATACAGTTTCGTCGAAATTCGGAGAAGCAAGATTAGCTCTCAATTCAGAAAAATGCGTGTTTTCTCAATCCGAGGTAAAGTTTCTGGGACATACTATTCCCGGAGATGCCTTGAAGGCCGATGCAGAAAAAATGTAAGCCATTTCTAAAATTAAGGAACCAGCGACGGTTGTAGAACAGGGGTGCTCAAATGGTCGATCGCGATCAACCGGTCGATCGCGATCAACCAGTCGATCGCGAATGCTTTTTGAGTAGATCTCGAGAAGAAAAACATTTTTAATAAGTAGGTAACTAAACTACAAAAATTTATTACGTAATAACACTGCTTGCGGCAAAAGGCGGCTTTATCAAAGGAACGCCCGGTATTTGTCAAAGAAAAGCCGCGTTGTTTCTAGACTAGAATATTTTGGGACAATTTGAAATGCATTTTTATGATTGCAGTAAATTGGCAAATATAGCATCATTTATGAGTTATCCTTTTTCATGTAAAAACATTGAGGAATTAGCTACTGAAGTAGCAAGTCAGTTTAATATGAACTCATGTTCTGTTGAAAATGAGTTGGTGCAGATTATATCAGATATACATCTCAAAGCTAGTGGGATGAAAAACGACGAAGTACCGTTTCCCTAGCAACAACTCGGTTGTAAGCGGAAATCATCAAAATATTTTCGTGAGCAATTTCCCGTGACTTTTTTTAGTTTATGTGCCATAGCAAAGACATAAAATGTCAAAAATAAAGAATCGAAGTTAATTTCTCGTTAAAGTCGACTTGAACGGTTGCTGAAAACAAGGTCCAAAAAATATATGCGTGTGTTCTTGATTTGGCATAGTTTCAGCTGATATAATTCCATTAAATTTGCTCTTCAAGAAATCGAGTTTACTGTAACTTTTGAGACCTATATAAGTGGGATGTGATCGTAGTTAGATGCTATTATTTTTTTTATATTTGCTATAATTTTCATTTTGTGGATGTCAATATCTGAGTCGATACATTTAGATTTCGATGTACCACTAAGATATCAGCTCGTTTTACGTAATTATGACTAGAAAATTACAGATATTGTATTAAATTTCATTAATTTCCTTTCGGTATTTATTAGTTAAATTTTGGTAATATATCATAAACTTCGATTAACAATTATTATGGTTCGGTAAAAGAGATCTGATAAAGAAATAAGCAACCAATATGTCATAAGTTTAAGTGTTTTGCTTCACATCATATTGAAGTTTCTGACCTCAAGTGAATTGAACACATGAAACAAGCCGTCATTTACGTACATCCTGTTTTTTCATAAATCAGTAGCATTTTCACCAATTAAAGAAGATTTCATTGGCTTTTTTCTTTTTTTTCAGGAATAAAAAGTTGAAACCATTGATTGGGCCGAGGTAAACTTTTCTACTTGGCGCCATCCTTTTTAATTGGAGGGCTTTTCAGTTTTGAACAGCTTTTAAAAAGTGGAAGGGATCAAAGAATTTCATTTTTCACCCCAAGAATCGACAATGAGAGTCGTTTGAGGGTGATCAACTACCCTTGACGATTTTTGGAGTTTTTTCGTGGAGTGAGGTTGTTGCGTGAATGAGAAAAAGTTGAGCGAGGGGTGTGGAGTAGCATCATTGATTGAACGGTGAGACGGAACCAACCCTACAGTTGATGTGGGAAGTCTTATGTTGGTATCTGTTTAGTATTATTTTTAGTTGTCAGACCGTCCCCCGGATGCTAGGCATTGTCAATAGAGGAAAAAATTACCGTATACAAATCTGTTTCAGATCATTCTAAGACCGATTCCGTGTATATCGGTGTGTGTATCGGCAACAAGCGATATCTGAGCAAAAAGGAGTGGCAATCAATGACATCAAGGTAATGGCCGCGACCGTGTCATGGCGCTAGGTGTGGTGGGGGAAAAGTCCCCCGGAGTATCTCGATTCAGGCATCTCGGCGGGAGTGCTCCATGGTATCACCACCCGCATCCTTAGCGGATCTTACCTCAACTGGTGGTCATTTTATACGGTCACTTCCTTTCATCCCTATCATCCTTCTCCTCCTGCAACTTCTTTCATCCCTAGAGCCGGCGTCCGGTAAACCTGGGCGTCCTCCTCACTTTTTAATTTTATTTGTTCATTTTTGCAATTTAACGGTGTGCCCGCTACGCCTTTGAGGGGGGTTTTGTGAAAAGAAGAAAAAAGGTGTGTGTGTGGATGACAAATTTCGTCGACGCAGCCCAGACCACACCTGATTTTCAAGAGTGTTTCTTAATTCGATCCCAATTTTAGTCAAGTTGGGCAACGAACTCCGGCAATTTTTGTATTCCATTGAGGTAAAGAAGCCGAAAAAAAGTGTTTTATCGACAAAATTGTCGATGTCCCCCACGCTACAAAAATTCTCAACCAATTTTCGTGATTCTTATTCTGGTCGATTTCAAATTCAGTCTAGTGGTGCAATAAACCTTGGGCATGGGGAATTTTCATGGTTATTTTTTGTATTGATGAGAGCTTTCCAAAAAGGTGCTATATGATGGGTATCTGACCAGTAATCCGGCTCTTGAAATTCATTTGCACGATAACGTCATGGCCCCCGCCCGCCTGGGGGGAACCCTCAGCTTCCTTGCACTACTACGTCACCCTACCCGTTTATTAGCCAAACTAAACGGTTTTTTGAGCTGAAAATTGGAATTAGGGGGTTTTCAAGTGCGCTGAATCCGAATCTGAAGTCAAAATTGTGAAATTCCTAAACGATTCTTTCAAGCGCTGCCCAAGCTATGAATCTCAACCGATTTTCGTGATAATCATTTTGGTCCAAAGTTCGATCTGGTTCAGGAATTTTAAATTTCATTATGGATGCGGGTGAATGGAGTTGGTAATACTGATAAATCGTGATGTTTCAACTATTCCCGTAAGAGTTTCGTGATTCTTTTTTTGTTCAACTATGAATTCGGTCTATTTTCGGATTGTATCTTAGGATTCTAAAATTTCGTCATGGAATGGAGTGAATAGAGGGGGTAATAGTAATAAATCGTGATGATTTAACTATTCTTGTCAGATTTCCGTGTTTCTTTTCCGTTCAATTTTAAATTTGGTAAAGTTTCGGAACTAACCTTTTCAGGAGTTTCAAATTTCATTACGGGAGGTGGTGAGTATAGATGATAGTGCTAATAAATCGTGATGCTTTAACGATTCTCGTCAGATTTTCGTGATTCTTTGTTTGTTCAACTATGAATTTGGTCTAGATTTGGAGCGTATGTCAGGAATATTAAATTTCATTATGGAAGGGGGTGAATGGAGGGTTAATAGTAATAAACCGTGTTTTTTAAACTGTTCTCGATAGATATTCGTGATTATTTTTAGTGCTGAAAGAAGAAAAATTGTCGAATACCAATTTTTAGCAAACAAAACTTGTCCTAAAAGATATTCTACAATTCAAAATAGACCTTGAATTTTTAGCTTCTTTACAGTTTTTATCAATTTTTCAACAAGCATTCATGAAACTTAAGTACATTTTTCAGTATAGTTTTTTCCATGAAGTTTTAGATGCTATACCTAGATAGTTGATCGTTGAAATACTTCTTTTAACTATAATAATCCTGTTAAAAATCCAAAGGAGAGTTATCGTCCGGAACGACAGAAATATATATGCGTGCACATATATGTGAAAACTGTTAAAATCCCGGAATTGTTTCAGAATGCCACACAGCGGATTTAAAAAAAGAAAATTTTCACAAATTTTAATTTTGAAATATTCACTTAGGACCATCCCAATAGCTTAATTTTCTATGAAAATTCGGTAAAAATGTAATGAAGTTTAAAGTGTTTTGAACGGAAAAAGTATAAATATTTCAGATAAAGAACGTCTGACAACCCTACCTATCTTTGAGGAATTTTTAATCGCAAGACGCCAAAAAATAAATATAAATAAATTTCAAAATTTGTTTTGGTCTTCTGATTATTGCTTTACGCCTCAAATTCATGTCGAACCTAGGGAATCCTCGAACGAAATTATTTATGGGAACGACCCAAATTGTTTGTTTTGCTTCTTCACTACCGAAGGTAGGAAGTTTTATGTTAGTGATTGAAATCGAAAGAATTTTTGTCCTCCAAAATCAAAGTTTCCACATGCTTTTTGCTTTTCAGAGCTTGCTGATCAATTTAGGTTGCATGTCTGTCTGTTTGTTTGTGATAAATCCTTGTCACGCCCAAAACTATACCAAGTTTCAGTACGATTCCGGAGAAATTATCAGGTATTGTGCGAGTTAGCTCCTAGACGATCCCCTGTAATTTTCAATGCCGTCGAATAAACAGGAGCCCGTGCGCATGCGCAAACGTACATTTTTTATAACGTCGATTTCTCTTTATCTGTTGGTCCGATTTCGTTCAAACTCGGTAGGTAAGTGGGTATACGTTCTGAAAACATTCTCTATAAATTATATCGCCATTTGTAGAGTAATAATATGCGTAAATAATATTGATTGACACTGACAAAACCCCGAGTCTAAATGAGCGATTTTGATGACATTTTCAAGAAATGCAGGATAGTTTGTCGACGGATCCCTATAACTTTCATTGCCGTCACAAAAATAGTAGCCTGTGCGCAAGCGCAAACGTTAATTTATTATAAAGTCGATTTCTTATCATCTATTGGTCCGATTTCTGTCAAACTCGGGGAGCAGATGAGTGTATATTCCAGGAAAATTCCCTATGAATTATATCGCGATTGGCAGAGTAATAACTATAGCGCATGTGCCAAACTGAAATTGATCGACACACACAAAACCTTGAAATCCAAAATTTTCAAGGATTGTAAGTTTTAGCTCCTGGACATTTCCCTATAAACTTCACTGTCGTTGGATAAATAGTAGCAAACATTAGCTTCTTATAACGTAGACTTAATCATTTCGATTCGTACTTTGTTCTTCCACAATTCTATATGTCCATGTTACAGCGAGGAAGCTATAATGACCACCTAACTTGGTAGACGTTGTTTGATGTTTTCAAACGTTTTCGATCGCGTCGAAATCTTTCTACAAGACAAACAAACCCTTCACACCAATGGTGAAACCCATTGGGCTACGTCGGCATAAAGCAATTGGCACGAGTGATAGGAGCCAAAATACATTATACTGAAACGAAGATTAAAAAAAAAAAAAAACACGGATTCCCTCTTTTGTTCTTTGTCTTCTTCCTATCTTCGCTTGTTTCAAGTCTTTCATCCACTGTCTTCCTCTCATTTCTTCATTCTTTCTCCACTTTTTTTTTTTTTACCGATTCTTTCTTTTTATTTCTTTACCGCGTACTCCCCAACATTTTTGCTCCACCTCTTCCTGGCTCCGGAATTTTTACCACCCTCTCCCTCCTCTTCATACTTAGTTCCTCTTCGGCAAGCCTTATATTGTAAAAGTTGGAATGGGATATGTTTAACTTGTTCGCAATACATGCATAACAAGTAACTCGATGGTGCACGAGATGAGATTGCCTCTACAAAATATAAAAAAAAGGTCAGCTTGGAAAGAGTCTCGTGGTTGTTCTTTCTTTTACTTTAGTTTTTTTCCCGTTTTTTTTCATTTTCTTTCTGAACGCTATTGTGTTGACTCGAGAAAATAATTCGTTTTCTTTCCGCCTTCTTTCGCTGGAATAAAAAGCGAACAATTTCTTCATGAGGCGAAATATACGTGATATTCAAATTACAAGCAGATGCGTAATGAATAGAAAGCCCATTTCCCTTTGAATCCTCCTAACCTTCCACGAATCTGTTTAACTAATAAAGCCAAATTCTTGGAAAATTGCTCGAGGGATGGTTATGAAATTCATTTCAAACATCATACAAACGCTGATATTGTTGATGAAAGCATAATAGAATTTATTTTACCTATTCCATTGCTAATTTCAATACCGTTTTGCTATGAGTAGTTGAATCACTTTTACAAAATCTAACTTGAAATAAATGATCTAAATAATATTCTCTGAAACTCTTCAAATCCACGGCTGATATTATGATATAAGTACGATATGTTAAAGGTCCTAATGTTGATTCAATTGAGAGTTCCTAGTGGATCCGTAAAACACAATACGTCTTTCGGTATCGAAAATCCGGCGCCGAAACTCTGACGCATTGAGTTACGGTGACGTATACAGATACGTTAACGGATCGCAATCCGTAAAAAACGTTATCGTCTAAAACAACTTCTTCCATGGACCTTCTAGGGTTAAATTCCTCCTTCCATGGATTTAGCGTTACAACTAGATACGTAAAGGACTTGACGTGACTTAAGGTGCGGTAAATGTTTCTCGTTACCGCACGCCGTATTGAGACTGACGGATCTACTAGGAACTCTCTGGTCCCTGTAATGTTGACGTATTGGCGTTGCCAGGCTCGTCACGTTCAACACATCTAGCCTCGATGCAAAAGTAACCTCAAATTTGGAGTAAGGTAACTCTCCACGTCACACTACATCAAACAACGAAAACACTTCTTGGTTGCCTAATTACCCATTTGGTTGAGGTGGGTAAAAAAAAAATAAATAAAAAATAAAACAAATAAAAATGAAATGAAATGAATAAATTAAACAGATGAAACTTGTCCCCGCTTCGCTGATATGATGTTACGAGAAATGAAGGTTACACAAGCAATTACGTTCGCTATTGGAACGGTATCGGTAAACGCATTGCAAGGCTGCGATGCGTCCCGTATCGAAATACGTCACGGCGTTACGTGGCGGCACTACGTTTCAGCTGAAGAAATACGGTTGCATTTGCGGATGCGTTGTCAGTTCCGTGCACTAGAACTCTCTAGTATGGAATGTTGGTGAAACTCTACATGGAAAATCGAATCTTCACGAATCGTTACAATACAAAGAACATGAAATACATGAGCAGTGTACCAAATCATACTCAGCAAACAAGAGTTAATAATATTTAGTTCACCAGACAGGAAGCAGGATAAAAGCATCCCCCTAGAACCAACAAGGATTGTTGCGGTGAGAAGGGTTAGTACTAACGAACTAAATCACTCGCAACGAAGCTGTGGAAACCTATTACAAAACGGAAGTTAGTGGGAAATACACTGCCAAGGAAATGGCACATGAGCTTCCTCGTGACCTTCACAGTACGTCACCATTAAATTCCAGAAAACTAGAAACGACCGGTTCTGGCATCAGGGAATTAATAAGGTGGGAAATTGGAAGCTGAATGGTACATATAATAAATGATTAACTAAGCTGTGACCGTAACAAAAACATCACTTTCGCGCATGCGCCTAGCGTACCGCTGCTGATGATCG
This sequence comes from Adelphocoris suturalis, assembly GCA_030762985.1. Lineage (NCBI taxonomy): Eukaryota > Metazoa > Arthropoda > Insecta > Hemiptera > Miridae > Adelphocoris > Adelphocoris suturalis. The sequence continues at coordinate 33,447,569 of CM061050.1, read as the reverse complement.
CGAAGAATGTGATACGGGACCTCAAGAAACCTTGCCCGCATCATCCCTGAAAATCTGACCGAAATCCGTTCACAATTGCCTGAGTTATGACCGAAACAAGAAAATTTTGTTTGCGCCTGCGCAGAGGCTACCGTTGATTCGATCATGACGGAACTGATAGGGGACCATGTAGAGCTATACCCGCACGATCCCTAAAAATTAAAAGAAAATCGCATCAAAATTGTGGAAATTACGGCTGTTGCAAGGACCGTATTAAGAATATTTCGTTCACGCATGCGCAGAGCATACCGCTAGTGCAATTATGATGATTGTCTTATGGGATCTCAAGGGACCTTACCCACATTATCCCTGAAAATCTGACCGAAATCCGTTCAACATTGACCGAGTTATGACCGTCACAAGGAATTCACGTTAGCGCCTGCGCAGAAGCTACCGTTGATTCGATCATGATGAAGCTGATAGGGGATCATCTAGAGCTTAACCCACACGATATCTGAAAATTTGGTTAAAATCGGATCAAAATTGTGGAAGTTATGGCTGTTACAAGGAAATGTGGACGGACGGAGACAGACAGACAGACAGACACTGAACCAAATTTGTTCAGGAGGCTCTGAAACGCAAAATGCAAGTGGAAATTTTGATTTTGGAGCAAAAAAATTTTTTTTTTTTTTTTCATTTCGAAAGTGAAAACAAAGCTTCCGCTGCCTTGCAGTCTCGGAAGCAAAATAGTACGTCTATTTCCACGAAAAATAAAGAGTTACAACGGTTAGGCCATCGTCAGTAACAAACGATACCAGCACAACTTTCTCCCTTTGAACAATTTGAAAATCGTGACGCAGAGTTTGGCATTTTGATGTTTCCACTTCTTTACTTAGCACACTGGGAAATTTCATTTTAGCGAATTTTCGTAGATAATGAAGCTATGGCAATGGCTCGAAAAATCTTGAAATCAAAATGTTTGAAAAATTCCTTCATTGAAATCAGTTTTGAAGTATTCTGAAATGATTCTTGAAGCTTACGTTTTTTCATATGTAGTATGAAATGTATAAATGAAATGTTTTTTCATATGTATGTAGTACATGTATTATGTATGTATATATAACTCTCCTTAGCATTAAGATAAAAAGTCTGTTCTTGGGCCAAAAAATCAAGCTTTCCTAACGAAAGGATAAGTTCGTTGGCCAGCACTTTTTGAGCCCATTAAGTTTATCAAATTCCAAAAAAAGTGCTGAAGAAATCACTAAAAATGTGTGAAAATGGATGAAAATTGTTAAATTTATAATTTTAGCTGAATATTGCTCAAATAAAGTTTATCAAATAGAAAATGGAACATTAAGAAATGTATTTACAAAATTATGCTGAAAGATTTACCCATTTTAATTTCATTAAAAATTGCTATTCAGTCGAGAAAGCAGCAAAAAAGCTAAAAATCCAAAACCTCTTTTTGAATAGCAGTTTGCTATTTAGAATAGGTTTTTAGCCATAAAAACTTTACAATTTTTTTGCACTCAAAAAGCATAAATTTTAAGACAATTTAATATTATATAATTACGATAACTTACGAAAATTTGCTCAAACGATTATATTGCATCACTGGAACTTCTTAACGGCAATTAAGTACATTTTTTAGCATAATTTTTTACATTAATTTTTGAATTTTCTATTTTAATGTTACTAAAATTTATTTCAGCAATATTCCGGTATAAGATATCAATTTTTTATTTTTCAATTTTTCATTCCTCAAGTCTGAAATATGAGGCGAACACGTCATGATGCTGCAGCGGGAAGGGTACGACTAAAATGGGTTCCCTACGAGTATAAATACGCGCAAAGGAGTAGCCCGGTCAGCATTATTCATTTGAATTTCTGCATTTTTAGTTAACCAACTCAACACTTTTCCTTCCTTTTATTTGATCGACAGGACCTCGCAGTACCTGGTGAAATATCAATACTTGACGGGACAATAATTACCAAGGTATATTCTCCTTTACTTGGTTGGACCGCAGAGGGGGTAATCTATACTATTTTATAAGGATGAAACTCTATCTGTGAGTGAGTCTGTGTCGTTTTCACGGACGAACGGACAGAGGGATCCGTACGGGGGTTTTTTAAAATCGTGATCGGAAATCTCTTGGTCAGGATATAGGCTTTTTTTTTTAATTTCTAATCCCACCCGAACCATAGGCTAGAGGGCGGGAGGGGAGTGGGAGCCCGTTCTACCGTTCTAATGCTCGTTTTTTCCCTAGTGCTCGATTTTCTATCCGCAGCCACATTAAAATATGATCGAGACCATTTTGCATGTCAGGAAAAAGTTACGTTTTAGGACCCGTAAAACACGATGGTGCAGTCAAAATTGTTGTAAGATACTGTCTTCCCGGAGAAATCAGCGAAAGAATGCGAGAAATGACGAAAAAATGTGTTCCCCATTATGGTTTTTTCCGTCTTAGACCGAGTAAATTTCGACGGTTTTTGCTTGGGTTGATCCAAAAATGTTTGTTGAAATTCTAATTTGATCCCATGCGAGTTTCCAGCCGTGAAATTTTTTTCTCCGATTGTAATGAACGAAAATGTAGACGAAAACGTTGGTTTTCGAAGCCGTATTCCGTCGAAACGTAGGTGTGTACCTAGTTGTTCTGAACTTTGCCTTCGGAACCTTTTGAAGGAAGGAACCTCTCGCGTTTGAAAGACGTCAGAATAATAGACTGGGAAAAGGAGATCCCTTCTACGCAGATAAAATAATGGTCTATCTTTCTTTAATCAAATAAACTTTTCGTAGTTCCACGTAGTTTTATAAGATTTAATTTGTTTGTAAATAATTTCCAACAGAAAAAACGTCTGCCAAATTGGGTGGGCAGTATATCTTCCTCACATATTGCAACATGGACGTAAAGAACTATAGTTGAAGAATTGAAATGAGCTTGAATCTAAACTTTTCGTGGTCCCATATAGAAAACACAGCAAATTATTACACTAATAATGGCCTATCTTTGTCAAATCTAATAAACTTTTCGTGGTTCCACATAGTTTTATACGATTTAATTGGTTTGTAAGTAATTTCCAATAGAAAAAAGTCTGCCAAGTTGGGTGGGCAGTATAACTCCCTGACATATTGTAACATGAGCTTTAGGTATCGATGGTATCCCACTATATCCTATCGCATCTATACATCCCAAACCGAGCGAGCGAAGCGAGCAACGTTCCCAACCCACGCCGAATTTCAACTAGGTTTTCCTACACATATACAGTCATTCAGAGCGTGCGAATTGAGTACCATCCCCTACAGACGTTAAACCTACCCTTAGGGATCTACCGTTTTTAATCATTCTACAAGTCCCACTCAACAGTAAAAGACCATCGCATCTTTTACAGCCACATCCAGCGAGCGAAGCGAGCAACATTCAATACACACTTCGGAATTCAGCGAGGTTTTTCCTAAACATATACAGCCATACCGAGCGAGCGAATCGAGCAACATCCCCTACACACGATAAACCTACCCTTAGTGGTCTAACGTTTGCGAGTGAAGCGAGCAACATCCTCTACATGTTTTAATTGTAAAACACCTCACGGCTAATCTTTCTATAATCTGACAAGACTCGACGGTATTGAAAGGTACGGATGTGAAACTCTTCCTCCTTAAATCGTCTCCAAATCAGTATAATAACTGAGGAGTGAAAAGTCATCTACCAACCTTCTCTTCAACTTCAGTTCAAATTCAAACAACAGAGTACCAACATGGTCTATTGAAATTTTCAATTTAATTTTATTTAGTGAGTCATTGTTATCGATTGTTTGGTAATCCTCCCCTTGTTGATTGGATGAGAGTTGGAGTGGGCTGCACTCATCTGGGAGAACGATGTAGGGTTTTAGAACAACGTTATTACTTTAGTGAAGGACTCGAAATCCAACTCAGGTCAAAGTGGATTCAGACGGGAGTCTAATTGAATATTTGACGCTTCTCTTTGATTCGTCGGGCCCTTTTCATTAAAATGGAAGATAAAGCGGTGACAGATCCTGCAAAATCAGGGTCGAGAAGTGGAGAATAAAGGAAGAAGATGAAGGAGGCAGCGTGTATGGAAGAGAATGGGGGTGATAATCAGCTTATCAGCGCCGGGGAGTTGGAAGGGACAGGTTCTCCATTCCGGTAAGCGCTCGACGGAGTTATCAGTAGTAATTGGAGTATGGGGAACACGGTGAAAATAGGGGTGGGGGGTGGGGGTGGAGGGGTACACGGGAGTGAAGTTATAAGGGGTCCCCTCTAAACTGGGTTTGGAATCTCCTCCGACGAGATCAAATAGTCTTTCCCTTCATCAGGAAGGTTCGGAACCCTCTGGCAAATCATTTGTGATTAGCAGGAAAACCCATACGGTAACCCGGGGATGGGCGATGGAGCGGCAAATAGTCCTTCAATCAACTTCGGAGGAAAGGGGGTGTCCCTCCCTAGTAAAATTAGCCTCGCATATTGAGGAGGGTTGTCTTCAAAAGTCAGGGGTAAATTGGGTTTGAATCGGATTCGCTGGCGAGGCTACCTTCAGCATATCCAACTCTACAAGATTAACAAGACAGTTTTAGTGTACAGAAAAGTCGCACACCTAACAATCACTGAATTGATGCTAGGCCGAATTGAGAGTTGTCTCATTTTCCTTTATTATATTTCAATGACTGGCCGGCGGAAACTTGGCAAATTAAGGGGACCCGGCACCCACCCCCCTCCCGCCCTTAATAGACCTCTTTTTACAGGCGTTTTCCTCAGCCCCCCCTACAACCAAGTTCAGTGCTTTTTTTTTTCTTTTTGTTCCTTATATTCTCAATTTTCAATTAACATAGGGGTTTCCAGGTATCTCAAAAAACACGAATTCGTAGGTATCATGGAATAAATTTCATATATTTTTTTTACTTCAGAAGCATCCAGCGGCAGTTGAAATCAACATTTTGTAAAACCGCTACGTTAATATCGTGGCCCAGATCTCTTCTTCAAAACAAAACAAAAATCAACCGAATAGGGTCAACCGTTCCGAAGAAAAACGCCCGTGAACATGAAAAAACATTACTTTACAGGAGAGCGGAAAAACCAACAGCATCCATCTTTTCATGACGTCGCAACGCATTATGCAAATAGAAGCTGTTTTTGCTTTCTCTAGACCTATCTGAAATGAAGTGTTGTATCATCATAGCTTAACTATGTCATCCATGGATAATATAAACATAATACCCATGGTTGTAGCCCAGTCAAATAAAGGCAATGAAGAAATTGATGAAGAGACTCTTATCATACATCTTACATCTTATGGTTTCTTTGTGATTTTTAGTGGCCCAATTTCGTTTTTACGTTTCTTTTGATTATTTATTGAAAATGGGTGGTTCTGCACGAATTTTCAAAAAAAAAAAAAAAAAAAGAATGGACCAGTAAACCGTTATTCAAGAATAAAGACGACAGAGCAACCATCTAGCCAGCCTATGCTGCCGGCCTGTACTTAAACAAAAAATTTACGCATTTGTAAGCATAAATTTGACTATGTTATTGAATTTACCTGTTCCCTAGATGTTAATACATCGTTTTATGAAAGAAAAAATTAAAGGTCCCCCTAAGTTGAGTTGTAGTATATACTAGAATTTATGTCGGACTTGACATAAGTACGCTGATTCGATAAACAATATTGCACAGTATAGAAAACATTTTGCACCAGACTAGGACACCAAGGGCCTACTTATATGGTGTAAAGTGAACAAAACTGTGTGCGGGGTAAATCTCACGCGAAATATCGAATCAAAATGAGACAGAACAACAAAATAACTATGTAGGTAACCACGCACTAATTAGAGATCAGAAAGTCTGCTGAGAGGATGAGTTTTGAGGATCAATGAAGAAACACGGTTTCCATTCAAACTCAGCCGTCGTTGGCTGTAGATATCTAAATGTACCAACCAATTTTATAAAGAGCACATTTACTTTAAATCCACCATGCGATGAACTTTTCTAACCAATAAAAAAACACCTGCCCACCCCCATTCCTCCCAACGGGGAAAAGCTGAGGGCAGAGAACAGCCCAAAATCCAAGCTAATCCTGCGCAAGGAGGTGCCTTACGTGCTGGATTGCCAAACGAATTATGCCAACAGTCCACCTCTACGAATTAAGGTACGAAGTGGTGTCCGCCCTCAGCGAATCGTAGCTAACTGTACTAAATACACAACTTTCTCTAGCTCATGGAGCAACAGTACAACACCAGTCATTGACATGTTTTTGTGAACTTATTGAATGTTCTCCTAATTTCAAAAGTAACGACGTAAGTCTATCAAAATCTAGTGAAAATTTGATCTCACACCTTTAAACAATACCTTTATGTAGCTTCAGTGCTTGGAATTAAAGTAACGCCATCGTATTTTCTCCCTAATATCAGGTCAATACCAGTTCACTATTGGGGTGCACAATACATAATAATAGAGAGATGCTTCCGTTCGGTAGCTTGAGGCGACTCGGTTGAAGGCAATCATAATGCATTTAGCTAGTAGCCCTGGAGCGTCTGTGATTATTATCATGTCCGCTTATTAACTGTATGCTCAACAGATATGCCGCTAACCTCAACAGTCTGGATTGAATTTTGGAGTGCTCAATTATATTACCTACATGATCACTTCGTATTTGATGTTCCCCTCTGGCGCTGCTACCCCTCTGGTGAACCTAGAGGGTGGACAAGTTATGTGGCATTGTATAGAATGTTTATGCTAATGAACACTAACCATGAGTATGAAAAAGGTACTTTAACTGTTTTTTCTAAAAGAAAGTAGGTTTCTACCTTATCAAATTGACACCAACTGCACTTTCCTACGGTAGAGAGTTTCCTTTCTATATTGCTATTCAAAGTCTCGTGCTCTGTCTTCGGTGCAAAAACCTCAGAAAAATCATTTTAAACCATGCTTATTGTTGGTGAGCACGGGTCAATCATATTAGGATGAAATATATTTTTATTAAAAAATATAATGAATTCGTGTGTAACGGAGTCCCATAAACAGTATGTATGTAAACAATGTATGTCCCTTAAATGGTATTAACAGTCCTTCATCGCAATTTACCATTTTCGAAGTAAGAATGCCATAATCACTTGGATTTTGGAACCAGCAATATCGAAAATAAGGTTTTTGACAAGGTTCTAATCCATAAGTAGTCCGATTCATGTGATAAAAAAATATATGAGAAGCTAGTTTTGAGACTACTTCCCCGAAGAGGGTTGAAGGAAAGATGGGGTTGGTGACGGGAAGACTGTATTTCTGAAGACTGAATCTGGGGGGTCACTCACCCTTAATCCTCTCCATATTTGGTGGACATTGAGGGTCAATTATTGCCGCTGTATGCGTCACATTGACCACTATGCATATCTTTCCAACCTTCCCCTGGAAAAACCTATCCAGTTCAGCAAGAACGGCGTTACAGCAACATACTACCCACTTTACTACGTGAACAGGTTCATTTAATAGACTGATGATGTTTAAAGAAAAAAGTTACCTTGATTCGGATAAACGTAGGTGTTAGGGTCTTGTTGCTCAAGTTGTACAGCTGATTGCTGAAGGGGATGCTGAAGGGAAGGGCCCCGTGGAGGGACTTCGGGGGGAGCGGGTTCAGGCGGCGAATCAATATCTGGATCTGAAAAAATGCAAAAAGGCCAATATGACATACTATCAGAGACTCTGTATGCAATTATTGAAATTTTCATTGATCCTAACTGCTACCATGTTGAACTCCGTACTTCGGATGGTTCCTCCTCTCCCTTCTCAACCATCGCCTCGCCCCCTACTACCATTTAGCTTATTAGCCTGTGTTGTTTAGTCATGTGATTGATGGTTGACCATTTCCTTGTGCTTAATACCTAAATTTCAAAATAATTTAACATACCAGAATATAATGGGATGAATTTAGAAAATTCACTCATTCGGTTATGCTGCATGACTAGAACTTATTTCTGCGTTTTACCAAGTTGGAGTTGCAAAGATCAATAAATGAGCGACTACGTGAATCAGTGTAAAACACACCCCATAATTAATTATCATATGGATTATCAACTAGCTCACTTGCGCATAAGCACATTGGATCTATTGGTTCTACGGTGATGAGGTTTGTAGATGTCCTCCAGGAGCTAACCCATTTCAGATTAAATTTTGAAAATTTAGTCCGTTTAGAGTGAGAAAATCTTTGTCTGCCGTACAAAAATTTAACATCCGACAGTTGGGTATCATAGTACTGAAATGCTCTTAAATCCTAACATTTCGTGGTTCCACATAATCTTCATTGGATAGCCCTTCTTCGCAGATAAATGGCATACCTTTATTAAACCTAGTTAATAGACTTTTCGTGGTCCCACGTAGAAAACGCATTAAATTATTTCACAGCAATTTAATATTTTCGTTTTGACCCTTTCATAAATTTGTTTTTTAATTTATTTACTTATTCATTTTTACCTACATTCTCTTGGCATAGTCAATTGGAAGGGTTTGTAGGCATCGTGGGGATCTTGATGGTATGGGGACTATATTATCCCATCGCATATATGCCTCCCTCAACGAGCAAGCGAAGCGAGCTATCTCCCTTATACACGTCGGATTTCAATGGGGTTTTTCGTGGAGACTCGGGGTGGACTATTTTCCATCGCATATATACATCCTACACCGAGCGAGCGAGAAAACCCACCCCGAGCAAGCCAAGCGAGCACCATCCCCTACAAATTTCAAATCACCCCTTTATCTACCCTTAGTGATCTACCGTTTCCAATCAGTCTACACGTCCCACTCAACAGTAAAATCCCATCGCATCTATACAGTCACCCTGTGTGAGCAAAGGGAGCGAGAAAACTAGGCTAGTCATATTATATTTCTAACCAATTGTGTCAATACAACAAGGGAAATATAAGCCGCAATATCATACTCTACCGCACCCACTTCGTTAGGAATTTCACCATCTTAAGTTCCGAAGGGACCAAAACAGATACGGTGCTCATTCAGCATTTTACAGGTTCCCCATTAGTAATTTATCGTCTATCATACATAGAGAGGACCCGTTCGAATGTTCAACACCACCCGTTGAATGGAAACAAAATTAGCTAGAAACCCTAGTCTGCTGGGACGGGGATATCACCACTACCAAACAGCAGTTTGAGCGCTAGTTGTGTGTCGAGAAGGAACTAAATGGAAAGAAGCTGTATAAAGGGTCTCAGGCCCGAAGCCTCAGCAAAGTTCAGAAGAAAAAAACGAATTCGCTTCTTTTCTGACCTCAGTTCCCTCCTTTTCGTCTGCCATCCAGCTTGTGTAATTGCATTTCCTCAATCCTCCCCCTCTCTTTCTCCCTTGTTCCTTTTGTTAGAGGTTTTCTCCTTCTTCCTCCACCAACCTTTGGACCCTTCATACCCAAGTAAATTAAAACTTGGAATGCCTTCTTTTAAAGATGAAATCGCAAAGAGAAGACTGATAGTGAAGAAGAACTTTTTTCTTCCTTTACTCCGTGAGAGAAATAATCAATTTTTCCTCTCTCTCTATCTCACTTTTGATGTATAAAACCAAATAATTCGAAAGGTGCAGGATATTAGATTAGAAGTGAGAAGTTTCTGTGGGAAATGTTCCGATTGCGAATCGTTGGGAGGGAGACTTGAAAGAGGAGTGGTGGAGGAAGTAGGTAATCGAATGTAAGAGCCCTTTCATCGAGCCTAATCCATTTTGCTATCATCGATAGGGTTTCCTTCAGGTGGCATTCATCAAACGTTTTATTTTTAACGAAATTAATTATTATATGATTTCCGTTGAGTAGCTACACCGATTCATTGGGTTGAGCCTTTTGGTTTATTATTATTTTTATTTATTACGATTCAAGCCGCATCTCAACCTGAAGGGTTATTAGCGGCTTTTTACAGAAAATCTTGTTTTATTATTTTCAATAATGCACTAGACCAAGAAAAAACTACCTCAAACCTATAGTGCCTTTTGAATAAAAACTACCAAAACAACCTGGTTTTTCACCGCTATTTGACGATTTTTCAGCAGTTTTTTGAAAATTGTTATACAAATTACAGCACTAAGCGACATGAAAAAAAAGTGTGCTGTTACATGGACTATGGTTATTGGTGTGATGATTGATTTTTCGCGATTTTATTCAACTTTTGAAGCGGAGAGTCAAAAACACCAGATACTTTTAATTTTTCAGTTTTTCGTTATCAAATTGTACCATCCTTATCGGAAATATGATGCTAATCAAGCCTAAACCTCAAATGATGGTCTGAAACGCCTCCTCGACAAATTTATTTGTCAAAAAACTTCCGAAAAAAAGTGTTTTTAGTGAATATACCGGGAAAAATAAGTAATCGAAAAATGACAAAAACCTGTTTTTTCGGTAGTTCTTAGGCGAAAAAACATGTTGAGGCGGCGTTTTAGATCATCATTCGTGGTGTAGGCGTGATCAGCATTAACATTCCTATAAGTTGCCTACAATTTAATAACAAAAAACTGAAAAATTAAAAATACGGTGTTTATGACCAGCGGGGTCAAAAGTTGAAAAAATCTCAAACAATCAATTACTTATCACACCTCCAGTGCTGTTGTGAGTATTGACGCAGAAATAGTCCAAGGAGTACTACAATTTTTCCAGGTCGCCAAGTGGTGTAATTTGCATGAATTTTTTTCAAAAAACTGTCGTAAAATCATCAAAAATTGGTGAAGAACCTTGTTATTTAGGAGTTTTTAGGCTAAAGGAACGTTTTGAAGGTATTTCAGATCCATCGAGAGTGGTACAGGTGTGTTCAGTGTTTTTCAAAAATGCCGGTACCGTATTTCAAAAATTATACGACTAGATATACATGAAAAACAGGCTTCGGATTCAGTACCCACGAAGACCCCCTGGACGATGACCCTATTCGCGGGGGTACGACTTTAATTTTTATTTTGTTGGGCAGTGTTATTGAAGCTCACTGTTTGACGCATAAAGGAGATTTCAATCGTGGAATCTTCACTATCACGATTTTCTCATACCGTTGGTTTAGGAAATCTCTCAATTACAAGCTGACATACCACGAAGGACGTTGATTAATGCATTCTGCAAGAAACTCGACCTTATTGGTCTTCAAATTGACTCCCTCTACGTTTTCACCTTGATTGGAAATTCCTTCCTAGGCCGCCTCCAAGGAGGAAGGCGAGGGAGATGTCCCCCCTAATGAAGCGCATTCTAAGTGGAAACCGTGGTAGAGGGCTACTGGAAATTGCCTTCAAGAACCTCCCTTGAAGCTCTCTAGGAAAAGGGGTTAGAAGGTAACATGGGGGTTATAGGGACGGACACCGTCCCTTACCTTCATTTACAGTAGTAACAGCCTTGCGGGGACAGGGGGTGACTGAGTACTATGGGATTCAAACTACGCTCTAATTCACTTACGTATCGCCCACACGCACTTTCGCCCCCCTCCTGGAACAAAACCCTTCCCAACCCCTTCCTAATCATGCCTCCTCTTGAAGCTAATTTCTGTTCCACTTGTTCCTCTGAAGGTGGATTTTCCCCTGCCAACCCTCCTGTTGGACAATGGCCTTCCAATTTCTACTAAATTATCAACCGGACTGGAAACAGTGGTTTTCATCATTTACCCGTCTCTCTCTTGGTTTCTACCGACTTCCCTTTTTGACGAAAATTTCTCCCACTTTCCCACCCCCCCGGCCAAAACCACCGCCGGCCATTACGCTAATTACGTGCTAATGAATTCATGTGGCTTTTCTCTGAAGTTGAGCGAGTCGTGAATTTCTCCCTGAACTTGGTATAACGAGGGGAACTAAATACATTTTCCAAAAGAATTGTGACGCGAATTAGTCCTTTGCAGTATCTCAAGTCCAAAATCGTGATATAATCTCATTCTCTTGATCTCATCAGTCCAACTTCATACAGTTTGCTGAATACGTCGCCTACAGCACTTCTTCATCTCCTACAGTCTTCAGACGGAAAGAATATACTTCGGTGCCTGTGGGCGAGGGGGGAATCTTACTAAGTTTCTAAATGCACACGATGAGGTCAGTAACTCTTTACCAGCTAAAAAAGGTAATTGTCCCACTGACTCACTTTTTCATTAGTGAAACGATGATAAGGGCAGTCTTCGCTCATATATGAGCCATTCACTATTTTGTAAGTAAAAACGTAATAACGAAGAGTCTTCGCCCATTCGAATAATTCAATCTTTTGTACCTACGTGAGGAGGACATCCTCACCTTGGAGACAGGGCCATCAAGCCCTGTTGCTGTTACCTCTTCTTTGAGAGGAGACAAAATCAGTGAACTAAGTTCGCAAAAGTCAAAAATTAAAGACCAACAAAATGTTCCGAAGGTTAAAAATAACCTCTTTGGCCTCTTCAAGAGGACTGCATTTTCACGTTATTATACGGTCCAGATCAAGGGAGATGGTTTTAAAACCTTCAGCCTCCTGAAAATCGGAAATGCGTTGGTGCGCCTGACATGCAAACCAACCGAAATGAAGATAATTTCTAACTCTAAGGTCCATGTTAAAGTGGCCTCTGAGGAACAAGGAAAGAAACTGGCCAAATCGGTTAAGCTAGAGAAGTTGCAGTCACCCTTAACCAGAAACTGAACACCTCGCAGAATACGATCTGTTGCCAATATCTTAGATCGTGCTCCGCCGAGGAGATCCTTGAGAGCCTACAGAATACTCGGTGATTGAGGTCATTCCTCTGCAACGAGGGTGGCGCATCAAAGGGTCTTATGACACTTATTTGCGGATCTTTGCACTCCAAACTCCCCCTAAGACTGTTTCACCGAGTACCTTACTGTGTGACCTGCAAGTACGGCCTTTTATCCCCACCCCCCATGCAGTGCTATAAATGCCTCAAATTTGGACATACTAGCCGAAGATGTAAGGCCGAGTATGAAATTTGAGCCTGTGGTCTTCTAAGACACAGTAAGGCTGAAATACCATGCTCAAAGCCGCAAAAGCGAACCAACTGTAATGGCCATCATGGAGCACTCTATGCTCAGGCCCTTGTGAACCTCCGAATCCATCATCTGCTCCCTCACTGGGTTGTCGTTTCATCGGGACCAGACAAGGTCTGATCCCCGATGTTGTACCTCAGAGCCGCTGAGCTCTACTACAAACTGTGATATTTGATCTGTAATATATTTATATACATCTAGTCGTAGTTTTATTTCACTTTGCTGGTTGTATACAGTAGCAAATATAATGTTATTTGCCTATTTTACATCTAGTCTTAGTTGAATTATTTTATTGTTGGGTTTTTTTTATTACCCACTTGAGTTGCTGAACAGTGGTCCTCACTGTTTCCTTCATTTTTTCCCTCCACCAATTTGCCATTGGAGTCCATGATAGCGCTCCTTATTTGTCAAGGATTGCAACATGACTCCCCTTAGAATCGTGCCACTTCCAGTGTCCCTTTATACACCTTGTTCAATGCCGCTAATGACCCTTCTAGCTGAGGTGCGGCTTGAACCTTGATAATAAAAAAAATATTGTAATAATTGTATTATTCGTCATAAGGCCCTTTCATGAAACTGAAGATCCGCTCGTTAGGGAAAAATTATTTCGCTATCTATCCCATGTAACTTTTCCTTGATTCATTGTAGTCATGTTTCCAGAGCTTCATTATAAATAGAAATCGAATACAACGTCTGACTCTGATCTTTATTTCTGCTTCTGTTTCAACGTATAATAGAATATCATATTTACACTGAGTTGGCCCTCATCACTTCAAATCATTATTGTACTTACATTGGATTGCGGTTGCTACTGGAATAATATCATTAACGTGGATAGAATTGCATTTGCCAATAACTACTGTCAGTAATTTCCTGGCACAATGAACACACAAAAAAAAAAAAAAGAAAAGGCTTGTTTCTTACTTTTAATGATCAATTATTATGATCCAAGAAGAAGAAGAAGAAAGAAAATCTCTAAAAGTTCCAGTCAGGCAGCATAATTATATGGGCAAATATTCGTAATTTTCGAAATTTGAGCCCTTTGATTGAAAAACAAATTGTCAATTAACAATTTTAAAGCAAGAAAATAACTTGTTCCGAATAATATTCTGTGATTCAAAAAAATTTAAAATTTTTATGAGTTTTTGTCGATTTTTCAGCAACAGTAACGAAATTTATGTAAATTTTTCAGCGTAATTTTGTGCATGAATTTTTGAATGTCTATTTCATCGTCGATAAATGTTATTTTTAGTCCAATACTAGCGAATCGCCACTTCAATGGACATTTCGTGGCAAATTATTCTACGTAACAATATTTTCTTAACCTCAACAGTAATATTTAAGAATAAATTACTAATCATGTTTCTTCTTGCGGCTGTGAGGAAGTCTGACTCTATATCTACTGCTTATTTGATTATTTCTGAAGTTTCATTTCAGAAAAATGAAACTAATAAATTTCATTCTCACCGCACTTTTCTCAGCAGTAGGTAATTCAAATATGAGTGAAACATGGCCCTGCTCCGCACTTCCGTAAACGGTAGGGTTAATAATGATAAATCGTGATGTTTTCTCTACATTTGTCAGATTTTCGTGATTGGGTCCTTTTTGTGGCCAATGGGAATTCGGTCTAGTTTAGTAACATATCGCACCCTGGGAGTGATACTGGTATAGGTAAGTCTAAGAATGGCAGTTTTGAGTTATATATACTACTGTGTACATTTTGACGAGCTTTACATGCGGCTAGTATCGATTTAATCATAGGACAAAAAGTGACCGGTAGAGAGCAGGATAAACCAGTATGATTCTGGTCAAAGTCTTCATCTAGCTTCGGGGAAAGTTCGGTCTATGTCAGTCATGTTCCAGCTGTCAACGAACGAAGATGGAAAATTCGGTGTTAATAGTGGTTCATTCCGAAATAAATCACCATCGATGCGACAAACCAGGTATTTATCCTTTATTTTTACTGCAATACTGGTCTATTTCAAGAAGTACCGCTATTGAACCAAGGAATGTCAAGTTTCTTTGTGTTTTTCACTGTTGTACCGGTAGATGTTTTGCAATGCACCACTATTCACCCAGAAGATTAGGTAGTAGTCGTACTGAGGCAACCTGGTGATTAACTCGCGATGTACCAATATTGTACGAAGGAAAAAATCAAGGTTTGTTGTGTTTTACCGTGTTAGTGGTACATCATAAGATTTTTATAATTATAATTATGTTAATCAAAAACAGAAAGGTGGAGAAGCTAATTAGAAGTAGGGCAGTATAGGTAGATGGTATATTCATGACACAGACCAAAAAGAACCGAGAAAATATGAATGGCCTGTCTGTGGTACGCCAGCAAAGTCATAAAAAATCTTAAATGCGATTTCCCAGAATTCATGTTTTTGAACTTATACCAGTATCACTCCCAAGGTGCGATATATCAGGAGTTTCAAATTTCATGGTAAAAGGGGGTGAATGTAGGGGCTAATAGTGAATAAATTATGATGTTTTCACTATTTTAATCAGATTCTCGTGACTGTATTTTAGTTTGATTCAGATTTTAGCCTAGTTATTCAACAAACCTTGGATGTTTCAAATTTACTTTCGGTGGAGGCGGTAAATCGAAGAAGAAATTAAAAATTCACGATATTTCCGCTTTTGTTTTCCTCCGTTCTTTTAATTCATAGGAAGAGGAGGGATGGAGGGAGAAATTAATTGTTTGTTTACGTTATTTTCAACCGTTTTTGGTCGTATTTAGAATTTTGATGGGAGGGGGGGGGGATATATAGTGATATTATCAACGACTTTCCTAAATACGCAGTTTATACTTTATGATGACTGTGATGGGGGAGGGAACGTTGGGGAAGGAGGGAGAGCTTGTAACATAGTGTACATGTAAGTTCATGATGGAGGGGTCCATCCAGTAAAATCACCATCTGTTCGCCATTCTAACCAAAATTATATGCAATATATTCATATCCTACTGCTGAAAAAAGTGTTTGTTATCATTTCCACTCCAAAGGATTTGGGTTCAATAATCCACGTCTGTCAGTCCAATGTAATTATGTTCATCATGATAGTAGGTATACATGACTGCACGAACCACATAATCGATCGCCGATATTCATCATCCGTCAATGAAGACATTCATTTACTCCAAATCACCATTTGTATCTCGACGCACCAATATCACAATTAACTCCCACGAATTAATCACCGCCACAATCCCCGTGCGTTGTGCGGATCGTCTTGTTCAACTTCGTCTCTAACCGCCTCCTGTATCCGCTAACACCATTGAAGGTCTTGTACAGCTGATTGATACGAGAGGGGAAGTTTGATTGCGTTAACAGAGCACGGAAACGGCGATCTATTAATTCTAGATGCGTCAGAATTTCGATTTCTATGCAGAGGCGGATCCGCGGGACTCTGGCTTTGATTTGCCTACGCTAATATTTCACCTCGCCGTTCCACGCTCGGCATCATATCGTGAATATTAAGCCCATCTTACGCCCAGTATCATTCTCTATGTCTTTGTCTTACTACTCGTACAAGCCAACTTTTATAACTACTAAATACGTACAATATCATTTATTACACTGAATACTGTTGTTTTGGGTGTATAGTTAGAGCGTGAACAGTAATTACGTTGTTATTGGTAAACTTTTGTGTCAGATAAGCACTCTCACCTTATTCATCTCTGTTTATTCAAATTCCTCTTGGTATAAGCTTGTAAATACTCCAATAAACTCCTCCTATTTGCTATTCCACGTGAATTTCAAACCTGGAAGAAAATTATCTCCGAATCTCATATTCCCTCGGCTAGCCCTTTCACTTAATTAGCAAGGAGTGACACGCCGACTGCTCCCTGAGGTAACTCAACTCGTACTGCTTTCCTTGCAGACGCGTTGCTCTCTGCTACAGCATGCCCCATCTAAATGTGGTCCAGCCTCCTGGAGAATTTAACTTCCCGTCCCCGAAGCCTCTTATGAAATAGTTCTGAATAGGATCAGCATTCGGTATTGATATTATACTTTGAGTACCACGGTTGGTATTCAGGTTCGCAATATTTGGATGTCTGGAGCGTATATGTAGAGTGAGTTCTCTTCTTGTAAAGCTTCTAGAACAATGGGGACATTGGGTTGCATTTTCTCTGTCTATTCACCAAGGTATCATCCATGTTACTGAGCTACATAATTACGTTGCTCCAACGATATCACAACAATAACAATAATTAAGTTATTTGAAGAAGTATGACTGGTGGTGTGAACCTGTATGGTACGTATTCCATCAGTTTTTGGTTAAAAAAAAAAAAATTAATAATAAAATAAAATAAATAAAATTAAAAAACGCGATCCAACGCTTCGAAAATAGATTTTCTTGCGGAGCGGAAATTCACACAACACATCACCATCCGTTCCGGGATTAGAAAATTCATAAATTTACTTCATGGGATCTTGCAATCTAGGGGAAATTTATCTATCCTATGTGCGTCACGGGGTTCTGTATTCCGCCCCACACTCCTTACAATATCCTGCGGGGAGAATGATCCTAGATGTCTTCCTAACTTTTACGTTACGGGATCCTGCAGTACCTTAGAAATTAAGATTAGAAAAATACCTTAGGAATAAGATGGGTTACGAACGCCTTTCTCATTTGACCATGATGTCAATTCATTATCCACTGTCGTTCAAGGCTGATGACGTGCTGGATTTTATGTCTTTAGAAGCAAACAGAAAAGTCTTACTATAAACATTTTATGATCAACTAAATACCCAAAAATTGAACTTTTGTAGTTGTTTAAAGATCAAGATTTATCATGATTGTAAAAAATTGTTTCAACTGTCACCTAAAATCCTTATTATGTACCTATCTATTAAATATTTTTGCCTTATTAAAGATAGTATTTCATCATGTTTAAAAAACATTTCTTCCCCTGTGACTTAAAATTCGTATTTTAAAATTTATTGAAATGGGCGAGGGAAGGGGGGGATCTGGACACCCCCCCCCCCAGGCAAAATCCAGGCTACGTGCCTGTCTGTTCCATATTTTATTACTAACTGTCAGCTGGGATTCCAAGACAGGTCCTATAGTCTTCACTTTAAACCCCTAACTCAATTTCCTCGACAACTCTCTTTTCAGGTTCAAATCAATGTTGAAATTAGTTTCAGTTTAATTATTTATCGCTCAGTTCGTTGCGGTCATAGACTCATAGGTACTGGGGAATTTTTGCTTTTCACGGAAGCTGACCTTACGTGGACATAAGTCGATGTCAACTGATCCGATGACAAACGAAAACCTAACGGACTGTAGGAAAAGTAAAACGGCATGTAGGAAAAGCCGGGACACAACTGAATCTGCGTGTCAACAACCACAGATCATCGGTGGTTAGAAGACTGGAAGATCTGCCTGTGAGCCGCCATGCCGCCACGCATGATGCAACCTTCAATGATTGTTTTGGCATACAAGTTTTAAAAAAGATGAGGCCTGTAGAAAATAAATGAATGCTTCATAAATCTGAAAAGGCACATTCTAATGTTTTGGGCGCGTACGATCCTCCAGGATTAAACATCAGGCGTTAGCAGGGTAACCATCCTCTCCATGGCAAACGCCTCTCTGCAAAATATCAGTCTCAACTGCCACACAATTTTCTTGTAGTTCTTCATGTTTTGAAAAAGGCAAATAAGCCGAAATACAAAAAAATAGTTTGTGATGTAAATTATTGTGTTTTCTCAAATTTGTGGTAATTATACATGCTCTTGTAGAGCCACTTCATTGAATTGAATTATATATATATATATATATATATATATATATATATATATATATAACGAACTAATTTTCGTTAATTATTTGTATATATAAATTAAATTATATATATACTAGCCGCTCCGGCTCGCTCCGCTCGCCTCCACGTCCAGCCTCTCGCTTCGCTCGCAAAGTGTGGCATATAGGGAATGTTGCTCGCTTCGCTCGCAAAGTGTGGTATGTAGGGAATGTTGCTCGCTTCGCTCGCAAAGTGTGGCTGTATACATGGAATGTATTACAATTGAAACATGTAGGGGATGTTGCTCGCTTCGCTCGCAAACGGTAGATCTCTAAGGGTAGGTTTAACTTCTGTGGGGGATGCTGCTCGCTTCGCTCGCTTGAGGAAGTTATACTGCCCACCCAACTTGGCAGACGTTAATTAAAATAGAAATTAAAAATTTTGTCTAAAAAATAAAAAAAAATTTAGGGGGATGAAAAATAGATGTTGGCCGATTCTCATAGATACCGGATAAGCACAAAAAATTTCATCAAAATCGGTCAAAAATAAAATTAAAAAAATTTAGGGGTGGACTACCCCTAACATTTAGGGGGATGAAAAATAGATGTTGGCCGATTCTCATAGATACCGGATAAGCACAAAAAATTTCATCAAAATCGGTCAAGCCGTTTCGGAGGAGTATGGCAACAAAAACTGTGACACGAGAATTTTATATATTAGATATATAATTTAATTTATATATACAAATAATTAACGAAAATTAGTTTATTAAACGATCACGCTGCACGACCAGAACTTTTTTCGGTTGAAAACCCGTTCAGTATGAAAATTACTTAATCAAGAAATCTGGATTATGTACTTTGACGAGTGATTAATGAATTACCTCATACAGCAACGTTTCGGGTACCTTCTACTGTAACCGTTCAAGTAGCAATGTGAATGGAGTAACGCTTTTGTAAATTTTACGCTATCGTTGCTGTAAAACGCTTGCTCAAAATGTAGAATCACATAGAACGATACGTCCAATCACAGTTGCTCATCACTCATAATTGAATAAATATAATAACTTGGTTATTCGTTTCACTCTGGCGAATCACTACGTGTGTCCAAGACACTAAGGGAAGGCGGGAGAGATAGGAAGAACGTGGCAATGGATTGGAAGATACAATTGTATTCACGTCATTACTATTTATTGAAATCAATTTTACAACACACAATTCTTCATTCGAAGATTTTAGGAAGCTCCGCTATGCGGTAATTGTCACTAATAAACCTTTATTTTAATAATTTTAGTTTTGTTAATGGAGCTAAACCTACCTAATGATTTATAGTTTTTTTGGTTATATTTATAGGTATTACAATATTCATAGATATTATGAAGACACTCTAATATTACTGACATTTTTAAAAACGTGCGTTAATTATTCTCCAGAACAATGTGATTGAAGTTTTCCATTATCCAACCTGGGCAAGATATCGTGGAGATATGGCTCAATCATCGTGGAGTATAACAGGTTTTTTTTTACTAATCTCAAGCATTGAATTGTATTAGGATGATCAAATACGTCATAGCAGCTGCTATTATCTGTAACATAACATCATATTTTTCAGAATAACGTCGATTCGAAGTCTCATACCCGAAAATTGGAGGAAAATCTTATGGAATGGTATTTCAATCACTCACTGATGTGAAAAAAGAAAGCTCCAATTGAAAGAATCCACAAACTGAAAATCTAGCTTTTTGATGAACTTTGAGATACAGTACTAGCTTTCTCTGTGAAAAGAAAAATGTTTCGTTACCACAAGGACGAATGCTCGTATCATCTCAGAAGTACTCAGGCTTTACGTACCCAGGTAATTAGTTTCACATTGATCCCATAAGAGATAAAACTTACGTTTCGAATACATTCTTCTCTATTCCAAATTTCCTTGAATAAATCGCGATAAAATCCTTCCACCTAAAATGTTGATAGACACCAAAGTTACATACTTTATCAAATGAAAAGACATGCATAAAAACGTTAATTTTCAATCAATATAATATAGTCCCCCAAACATGACAAACCGCCCAGTTAGGGGTTATTTTTCCCCCGTCTCAAAAAGCAAAATCATGTGTTTTGTTTTTGTGAAAGTTTTCGAGCCCCGCTTTCTTTGTTGGTGAGCACTAAACGTTGCTTGTAACTTGAAAACGCATCATTGGGTACATTAATGTTTATTTTGTATTCGGTCGGATCTATAGCACGCTCAGTAAAAGGTAATATAACTCATTAGTAAATTCGATTTATTTCCCCAAAATATATAATAGATTCTTCCATTCAATAGGCAGATTAACGTTCTGTACCTACCGCACTTAATGTTACTCGAGGCCGTTCTACCTTTTAGCTTAAACCTTGTTCTAAACACTGTGATATTACAATACTTAATACCTACCCATATAGCGGTGGACTAGGTGTGAGACAAGCGTACTTCAAAACCGAGTCCAATTAAACTATTTACCATAACGTATCCCTGACATGTTCCGATTCAGGAACTCTAATGGTTGTAATGCAGGTGTAAGCAGTGTTGTGGAATAAATTATCTTTTCACTCGCTAGTGAAAGTTGAGATATCTTGTATATAATGAACATGCTACTAACTGCTGCTCAAAATACAACCTTCTCATCAGAACAAAAATGTGGCTTTTGGCTGCAAAAAGGGAAAATAGTTGTAACATGCTTTGAGAATGTCGGTAAAAATTGACAACTATTGATTCTCAACAGCATGGCCAACCTATTGAGCAAAAATTTAAATGCAGCCTCTTCTAATATGAGTAGTCACTTACTAGTCATCTCACCTTTTCTCAAATCGGAACCCTCTTTTAGCTATTGGGTAAAGAAGGCCTCCAAAAAGTAATGTTCCTCCAACGCCACTGGGTAGGGGTAGGTTTATGGTACCAAAAACAAGCTAGGTTATTTGTTATATGATGTAGTAAGTAGGTACATTTTATTTTTTTAATGAAGGGCCGAATGCATTTTTATTTTATTTGTTGGTTCATGGTATGTAATTTTTATGCAGCACTTTTTGCAAAAAAATCAGAAAATATGAGATAAATCTTGGAGTGTCTTGAGGGTCTGTGAATGGAGTGTCTTGGGTTGTCAGGAATCGGTCACCGTATCCAAATACCATCCAGGAGCCTTCTTGATCTCCCCAGAACTGTGACAGTTCCCGTAATTTTCGAAAGAAAGCGCGTCAACCCTTTGTTCAGCGTTGGGTCGAACGGGCTTCGTTCTTGAGTTCGTAAGAAGCTGCGAATGGGGATAAACTTAATTGTTTGTTCCTGAACGATATTTCCTGGTAGCAGCACAAATTTGCTACTATTAAGGCCAATGGGGTTGTCAGGGTGAGACGGATATAAGTAAAAAGTCTTCTTCGAGTGTTTTTATTGCTAGCTTTCGAACATCAACATGTCATCCTCAGGCGTCTTCGTTTCTGTCTAGTATTCTCTCACGCTGCGCCTCCGCTCCGCGGCCAGGTACATCAGTCTCCGGGGGGGGATGTTTAATTTCTTTGATTTCCATAGGAATCGCTGTCAGTCCGGAGGTTAACCTCTTGGGTTGTCTTGTGTAATGTAGAGAGTTGCGTCGAAATCTGAAGGGTTTTCTGTTGCGGATATAGCTCCGACTTGTCAAGAGATGATGAAATTTTAATATGTATGTTTAGCGGATTCGTGGAATTTAATAATTTATGGAGCGGAGATCTGAAATGACGAAATTAAATTTGATTTTGCACGGTAACCCTTCCTCCAAGAAGGTCGGAGTGACAGGCCACCCGACCTTCTTGGAGGAAGGGTTACCGTGCAAAATCAAATTTAATTTCGTCATTTCAGATCTCCGCTCCATAAATTATTAAATTCCACGAATCCGCTAAACATACATATTAAAATTTCATCATCTCTTGACAAGTCGGAGCTATATCCGCAACAGAAAACCCTTCAGATTTCGACGCAACTCTCTACATTACACAAGACAACCCAAGAGGTTAACCTCCGGACTGACAGCGATTCCTATGGAAATCAAAGAAATTAAACATCCCCCCCGGAGACTGATGTACCTGGCCGCGGAGCGGAGGCGCAGCGTGAGAGAATACTAGACAGAAACGAAGACGCCTGAGGATGACATGTTGATGTTCGAAAGCTAGCAATAAAAACACTCGAAGAAGACTTTTTACTTATATCCGTCTCACCCTGACAACCCCATTGGCCATAAAAGCCCGACGGATGCCTCAAGAATCAATCAACTAGTATTAAGGAGTACAAGGAGCTGTCACACTCTCCCCTGTTATTATTTGCGTGGATTTAGACTATGGCGTCCAGCCTAGGAAGCCTGAACATCATGTCAGAAGCCAGAACTATACAGGAGGTAACTCGGTGTGACATCTCTTTGTTCCTCTTCGAGGTGCTTTTTGATTACTCAGTTCCGTGCCTGGAATGTGTGTTTGTGCCACTTGGAGAGGGGTGGGGTCAGAAGCAACATGATCCCAAACATCCTCAGATGCCGTTTCACTGAGTCCAGTGATTTTACGGAAACACTCACTGATTCGCTAATGGCTCAAAGACACCAGAAGACCCCAAAATCCAACTCACTAGACGCTTACCAACTGCTGTTTCTGTGTGCACATCAGAGCAGAAGTTCGGCAGTGCCATTTATTGAAAAAACGCGTGAGAGCTTAATTTGGGATATTCTAAGGAGGTTACCTGTGGTACCTGTGGTACAGCGGCAGAACGTAATCAATTGTATTTATTACCATACCCTCAATATCATTGGGTAGAGACTCGCAGAAATAATATAGATTAGTAATAATAATTATAAGGTATTACATAGAAGAATAAATTCATTAATCTAATTCGGGATAGAGAGGCAGAATGACACTATTTTCCGGTAGTTAAATATAAATAGATCAGAGAAAGTTATTCATAACAAATTTAACAGCTGAAAATTGTGATGGATATTAGTAGTTACTCCTTCTTGATTCTTGCTAATGCTACCCCTTGGCGAATGCTAAAAATTATTCACTCTCCAGGATATCCTCTGGGTGTTGCAGATTAATCGCCTCTGCCCTTTGAAGGAGGAACCACTACATTTCCACCAACTCTCATTGTCACAAAATTTAAGGGCATATGATGATGTGCTAAGGCCAATAATGACACGCGGATAAAAATAATTGTTTATCGTTTTGTATATGTTCACTGTAACTATAAATATTTTGTATGCTAGGTAAGTGGTAATTTTTTGCGAATTATTATCAGCATGAAACTATGCTAAATAGGCAACAATTTCTCATTGAAAAAAGTACTGAAAAGCATATAATTGAACTCATGAAACCCAAATGGTTCTGGAGCATTGCAAACTATTCTAACTTCTGTGTTGGTTGTTTCTCATTTTTCACCATCATTATGCATTTTAGAGATATCGACGTGAAACTTAGAGAGCATTTTTGAGATGCCTCAAACAAAGTTTTAGGGCAATAAAAATCAGTGAGAAAATCCAAAAGTTTATGGACTACCCAAAATGAGGTAGTAATTTTTCAGTGCTGAGCTCGATGGTAAAACCAGAATTGCAATATCTCACTCCGTTTTCGTATTTCAGCTGATGAACCATGGAGAAGCACAATTTTTTGTCCCCAAAAATTCCTATCTTTAGAAAAAATCGCGTTTTTCATCGATCATCACCTAATATCCGAGAACGGAATACGACATTGCAATTTGTTTTCACTATTGTATTGTCACGAAAAATGGAATGAAAAACTTTTCTAGGTAAGTACATCGTGCTTTTGTTTGCTTAAAATTTAGTATCAGGCACCCAGAAAACGCTCTCCAAGGGGGGTTACTTCTGAGACATGCTGTAGATGATCTACGTTTCTTCTGAATTCCATTAAAACTAGAATAGCTACCTGACTAGAGAAGTAACTTGGAGCCCATAGTGCAATTAGTGTGCATGCTGCATGTTTAGTCATGAAAACAATACGGTACAACTTCGGATAGAATGTGTCAACCGTGAGTATTATGTAAGAAAACCTAGCGAACGTCCCGGTTTCCGAGACGACGAGACACCACAATAATTGTTTCGAGAAGGATTTATGAAATGCTTCAGCAACTCTTATAACGTGGTGCAAATGGTAACAGGATGCTTCCGGATATTTGCTGATGTAGCGTCGTAATTTCGAAATATCTTGAGCTAATGCGTCAATTATGAATATATATTGACCCATCAATAAATTCTGTGTGAGGTGAGGGAAAAGTAACAGAACTTTACGAGAACCGTATGATTGTATGATAACGACACATACTGAATAGTAGATCAATTGTCCAATTGGTAGAATCACATTCAACCAGACGGATACACGGCTTTTGTTAAGAGACTTGACGGCGTCAAAAAAGTCGCTATTGAATACGATTTGACAAAAGTGCATCAGCATTGAGATGTATGAAGGGGTTATCAAAGCAAGATCATAAATATAGTCTAATATTCTGCCAGACGTATAGTAGCTGCTACGCATGACTATGACCGCCAAAAATATTGCGTGGACCACACACGAATACGTCACCCATGCCATTGACACCCCCTTTCCATTAAAAGGGAACATCCCGAAAATTCTGGAAACTTGAAATGTGAAACACGTTTTCATTTCAGTTGTATCGCCAACAAGAAGGAGGAATGTATATTCCTTTGTTTATGTACCAGGTGCCTTGGTGATAGAAAATATAAATAATTATAGTTATTATTCGAACAATCAGCGAATAATTATGTTTCATATTACTGAATAAAAATATCACTCGTCAATGGTGTAACTACATAGGGCACAACAAGATAATACGAGAACTCGGTCATAGTGAGTGATAAGTTAATTATATAACTTGACAACTTGATTGCATAAAGTCCTACTGAGACAGCTTTTTTTTCTCAATCTTTATAGGTAAACCAATTAGGAATAATTCTGAACCTTAGGGGAATCGTATACCGATAATTCGCTTAAGACACTGCGATATTGTGTGAGGGCGATACGTGGAATGATGTGTATTACGGAAAAAATCACGGCATGAATAAAGCTTTTAAATGGATGTGCACCGACTTTCTACTCTAAGTCTGAACCCAAAGAAGACTATATATATTTCTTTTTCTATGTCACCTTCAAGACATGTAGTATGAGTATGTAGTTCATTGAGTGACACACCTGTGGTTCACAAAGCCGACACAATTTATTCGCTGCCTGTTAGCAACCATAATAACATAAGTTCGGGAACTAAAAAAATCAGTAGCGAAGGATAGCGCCGTTTATGAAGTAGAAGGCTGTTTTGGAGGTTCAGACATAGCCTACGTTGTGCACCTGAACTTGCTTATCGTTTTATGACTGCTCCCATCAGAATCGGTCTAGCCGTTCCATCTATTGGGAACATGCATAGAAACATAGATAGATGGGAAAAAACTTTGAGTTATACATACAAAAATATACTTTTGTTTCTATGATACTATGCATGCCCAATAGACGGCTCCAGACGGTTCTAGTCTCCCTAATCAAAGCACAACGACATTTACATATTAACCATCAAACTGAAATGTTTTGAGGTAAATTAAAAGACCAATTAAAAAGTATGGAGGGGCTCAGATCGGTTGATGGACCTCTCTTCAAGGTGCAGAAATTTAGATGGAGCTCTTAAGGGGGGACGCCTAGCAAACAATTAAAAGGTTGGGAGACGCAATTATCACATGAGCAGCCTCAGAGGTTAATTTCTTTCTTTTTCGACCTACCGTTTTGATTTAATATTTTATTGATCCGTTGCTATCGACCTGGAACCCCCCCCCCCCCCCCCCCTCCTACTTACCTTTAGAATTTGTTGGTTTATATTTCAAGATACGTAAAATCCAAAAATTGACTTAAAAAAGAAGAAAATCTGTTTGGCCGCCATCTTAAGCTTTTCTCCAAAGCCGCTGGACCAAACTTTATGAAATTTGGCTCAAAAATCATGTACCTATCAGCCGAAGATTCGCCAGTAACTTCGGCATAAATTTTGATATCAAGCTTGAAGGGTAGTAATTGAGGGATGAAAATTCAAAAATCGAGATCTCGAAAACTTTCAGGGTAACAGTAATGTTATTTTGGGTCTAATTTTTAGACATCATCCCATAGGATCGGACGAAACCAACCTGTTCGCTGTACTTTGTAACGGACTTAGGTCACCACAAGAGGTTCAGTGGGTCCAACGGGGTCCACACGCCGGCGGTCCTAGGGCTAACACAGTGCATACAATCGGTTTATTTCTCTGTGATCGATAGGAGTAGTTCCTCCTTCTCAATTCTTGCAAATATTAAATCAAACAGGATGTTCCTGTCCTATTAGCGTCCAGGATATAATCTGGGTTTAGCAGGAATCGCCTATCACCTTTGAAGGAGTAACGACTCTCTAATTATCACCTCTCGTTGTTACAAATAGGAATGGCTTACCTGACTAGAGAAGTAACTTGGAGCCCATAGTGCAATTAATGTGCATGTTGCATGTTTAGTCATGTAAAAAGTACGGTACAACTTCGGATAGAATGTGTCAACCGTGAGGAACATGTAAGAAAACCTAGCGAACATCCCGGTTTCCGAGACGACGACACAACACAATAATTGTTTCGAGAAGGATTTATGAAATGCTGCAGTAACTCTTATAACGTGGTGCAAATGGTAACAGGATGCTTCCGGATATTTGCTGATGTAGCGTCGTAATTTCGAAATATCTTGAGCTAATGCGTCAATTATGAATATATATTGACTTATCAATAAATTCTGTGTGAGGTGAGGGAAAAGTAACAGAACTTTACGAGAACCGTATGATTGTATGGTTACGAAACAAACTGAATAGTAGATCAATTGTCCAATTGGTAGAATCACATTCAACCAGACGGATACTCGGCTGTTAAGCGACTTGACGGCGTCAAAAAAGTCGCTATTGAATACGATTTGACAAAAGTGCATCAGCATTGAGATGTATGAAGGGGTTATCAAAGCAAGATCATAAATATAGTCAAATATCCTGCCAGTCGTAGAGTAGCTGCTGCACATAACTATGACCGCCAAAACTATTGCGTGGACCACACACGAATACGTCACCCATGCCATTGACACCCCCTTTCCATTAAAAGGGAACATCCCGAAAATTCTGGAAACTTGAAATGTGAAACACGTTTTCATTTCAGTTGTATCGCCAACAAGAAGGAGGAATGTATATTCCTTTGTTTATGTACCAGGTGCCTTGGTGATAGAATATATAAATAAATATAGTTATTATTCGAACAATCAGCGAATAATTATGTTTCATATTACTGAATAAAAATATCACTCGTCAATGGTGTATCTACATAGGACACAACAAGATAATACGAGAACGCGGTCATTGTGAGTGATAAGTTAATTATATAACATGACAACTTGATTGCTTAAAGTCCCAATGAGAAAGGTTTTTGGTTTGTTATTTCCAATAATAAGCCTATTTGATCGTATAGCAAAAAATTTTTATAACCCCCCCTCAAACTTTGTCACTTTACGTTCCAAGGTACGTAGAATCCAAATTTGAAATGTCCGTCCGCCGTCCGCCGTTCGCCGTTCGGCGTCCGGGGCATAAAAGGCCTAAGAATTGACTTAAAAAACCCGTTCTTTCGCACATGAACTCCAATTGGGGTCTAGTTGGTCTTAACGTTTAACCATCCCGATCGCTTTACTCGCATAGATGCTATGGGCCAAAAACGGGCGAAAAAGTGTCTTTTTCTACGCGCGGACGCCTTGGCAGGGGGTCACGGTGGGCGGTGAGGGGGGGTGGGCGGGGGTTGGAGTGAGAGGAGGCGCCGGCGCCGCGGCACCTTGTGGTGGGTACGGCGCCGGCGTTCCTTCGAGGCATGAATATATGTTTTTTTCAAGGTCATATTTGTGTGTTAATACCAAAGCTTTTCCTACGCATATTTAATAACATATCCTCTCGACTTTTCGTAAATACTTGGATAATGATATTATTAAGGCAATAACTATTTGAATAGATAGGAGCTCAAATCGAGAAACATAAACATGCGTATATAATTATAGAAGTATAGCAACTCGAAATAAGACACGCCGAGGAGTCCGGACGGGCCTTATGACGTACGCTAGCCAACTGAAACTATGATCATTCTCAATTGAAAAAATAATAAACCTTTGTGAAATAATTTGCAGCGTTTTTTCTCAATCTTTATAGGTAAACCAATTAGG
Organism: Adelphocoris suturalis; assembly: GCA_030762985.1. Classification (NCBI taxonomy): domain Eukaryota; kingdom Metazoa; phylum Arthropoda; class Insecta; order Hemiptera; family Miridae; genus Adelphocoris; species Adelphocoris suturalis. The sequence continues at coordinate 33,418,610 of CM061050.1, read as the reverse complement.
AATAATTCTGAACCTTAGGGGAATCGTATACAGATCACGACACTGCGATATTGTGTGAGGGCAATACTTGGGATGATGTGTATTACGAAAAAAATCAGGGCAAAAATAAAGCTTTTAAACGGATGTGCACCGACTCTCTACTCTAAGTCTGAACACAAAGAAGACTATATATATTTCTTTTTCTATGTCACCTTCATGACCAGTAGTATGAGTATGTATTTCATTGAGTGACACACCTGTGGTTCACAAAGCCGACACCATTTATTCGCTGCCTGTTAGCAACCATAATAACAAAAGTTCGGGAACTAAACAAATCAGTTGTGATGGGTAGCGCCGTTTATGAAGTCGAGGGCTGTTTTGGAGGTTCAGACATAGCCTACGTTGTGCACCTGAACTTGCTTATCGTTTTATGACTGCTCCCATCAGAATTGGTCTAGATGGGAAAAAACTTTGAGTTATTCATACAAAAATATACTTTTGTTTCTATGCATACTATGCATGCCCAATAGACGGCTCTAGACGGTTCTAGTCTTCCTAATCTAAGCACAACGACATTTACATATTAACCCTCAAACTGAAATTTTTAGAGGTGTATCAAAAGACCAATTAAAAAGTATGGAGGGGCTCAGATCGGTTGATGGACCTCTCTTCAAGGTGCAGAAATTTAGATGGAGCTCTTAAGGGTGGACGCCTAGCAAACAATTAAAAGGTTGGGAGAATCAAAGATCACCTGAGCAGCCCCAGAGGTTAATTTCTTTATTTTTCGACCTACCGTTTTGATTTAATATTTTATAGATCCGTTGCTATCGACCTGGAACCCCCCCCCCCCCCCTCCTACTTTCCTTTAGAATTTGTTGGTTTATATTTCAAGATGCGTAAAATCCAAAAATTGAAATAAAAAAGAACAAAATTCGTTCGGCCACCATCCTAAGTTTTTCTCCGAAGCCACTGGACCAAATTTCATGAAATTTGGCTTAAAAATCATGTACCTATCAGCCGGAGATTTGACAGTAACTTGGGCATAAATTTTGATATCAAGCTCAAAGGGTACCGTAATTGAGGGATGACAATTGAAAAATCGAAATTTCGAAAACTTTTAGGGTAACAGTAATGTTATTTTGGGTCTGATTTATAGACATCATCCCATAGGATCGGACGAAACCAACCTGTTCACTGTACTTTGTAACGGACTTAGGTCACCACAAGAGGTTCAGTGGAGCTTAAATCCTCACTCGTAAAAAGATTGGGGTTTGACAGTACCAGAAGAGATACCACTCGTACTAATCGCGCAATGTGCTACGTTCGGAGAAGATGGTTTTCTTCCAAACGCAGCATTCCAAGAACTCAAGGATGAAGCCTTCAACCCATAAATAGACGGATAGACACGCATTCTCTTGAATCTGACGGGAACTGTCACACTCCTCTCCTTAAAGACGTACTAGATTGAAGAGCAAGTATGTAAACCAGGTGGAATAGGTACTTACACAGATTTAGGTCACTGGTTGTATGTTTTATTCAAAGAACTAGTTATGATTTCGCTCCAAGAAGAATACTACCGGAATTCTAACAAGGCTTTTGAGTAGTGATGATTTTATATTACTTGTCAATGCTAATAGAAGACACTGCAAGTTGGGGTAGATAAGGGATCAGTCTGTTAGTAATCAGGATCAGATATGCAGATATTGGAAATCAATATGAATATGAGATCGCTAATTAGATGACTGAGGGAATTGGCTTACTGTCTGATGAAAGTCAGGAAACTAATGATGTTTCTCTCCTTCTTAGGAGCTGGCGCAGTCACGCGCCTGGTGGCATCGCGTACCATCTAGATGGCTGTTTCCTAATAGTGCCAACAGATGGGGTGTGCTGTCGGTTTTTTTACAGTCCACCCCCTCCCACCATCTGGCGATCAATTTCTGACATCCACTCCTATCCTCTGTTCTGGTGTGGTCTGTGCGTGGATGGCGGAAATTGCATTCCTCGGGGGTTTGGCCGCATTGGCATGAGTTAGTCGGTATGGGTTGGAGTCAAGGTAGGAGCAGGGTTATGCGGATTAGTGGTCCAACGGGGTCCACAGGCCGGCGCACAGTGGATGGAAGCGTGCAAAAACCTCAAAAAATGAAAGCATTAATAAAAATGTTTTTCCATTTTTATATTGTTCCTAGATACCTTCAGACACAAAATTAGCCCTTAGTTAGCCCATTTGGGCGTGTAGACATTTTTGAGAAGGCATTGAGTGTGATAATTGGTCGGATGCTTGAAATTAAGGTTTCGGTGTAGCAGGTATTGATGATTTATTACGCCTCCAAAACTGGGGAAATTCCCCAAGACGAAATATACCATGTATTCTATACATGTTTAGGTGTACCTGATCATTTTTTCACATTTTTTTGGTGCATCACCAAGAGTAAGCCGTGATAATGAGGGTTTTTGGAATAATCATGTGATTATTTAACTTTGATAGAGTGCCAAAAGTGCAGGTCATCTCCGGTCGTCCTGGGACTGGAATAATCCGACTACGCACTCATTCAAGTGTCTTGTGTATTAATTTGATCGCCGTTCTCCGCCGTCGGTGATCACAATGAACGAAAACGTTGAGGAAGGTATGTGACGGCACCCGCCTATCAAATCCTGCTATGACGAGTCAGAGTAAATAAACCACTAGGTGCGAACCTTGTCCCGAGAATGAATGTTACGATTCATTCTTCGTCTAGAAAAATAGTTCTTTGAGAGCAGTCTTCTATCACTATCAAATCATTCAACGTCAGCGGAAGCGCGGTACCTAACATTTAAACAAACATTGTGGAAAAAGAAAATCGTAGCATCGTGGTAAAAAAAAATGTCTCTTGAAATTCCATATTCAGTGCTTTGCGAGATTTTATTTAAGAGTGGAAGTGATTTTGAGAAAGATCTGCGTGAACGATACCCAAATCTGGAAGAAACGGTTTTACATCAGGTGAATAACAAATAATTAAGTAACCCATTTCGGTTATACTTACGTTCCTTCAAAATAATTATTCAGCTTGATTTACTATTGATTCAGCTTTCGCGCTATGAAAAATGAAAAAAGGTTCTCATTTGCCATTCATCGCCACACCTTTTTTTTACTAGTTATCATTTTGGTAGTAGATACTTGGTGCAGTAATAAGGGACATGACTGGTTTCGACTTTTCCAATGTAGAAAGCAGGGCATTCTTATATATAGAAATGTATATACATATAAAAAAGCGTTAAAATCCAGGAATCGTTTCAGAATACTCCAAAAAACATGAAAATCCATATCAAGTTCAACCACTTGGCTCATCTAAGAGGTTTTTGCACAAAAACTGCTGTTTCCATCCACTGTGCGGCGGTCCTAGGGCTAACACAGTGCACAAAATCGGTTTAATTCTCTGTGATAGATAGGAGTAGTTCTCCTTCTCAATTCTTGCAAATGTTACATCCATGTTCCTGTCCTATTAGCGTCCAGGATATCTTCTGGGCTTAGCAGGAATCGCCTCTCTAATTATCACCTCTCGTTGTTACAACTAGGGATAGCTTACCTGACTAGAAAAGTAACTTGGAGCCCATAGTGCAATTAGTGTGGATGTTGCATGTTTAGTCATGTAAAAAATACGATACAACTTCGGATAGAATGTGTCAACCGTGAAGAACCTGTAAGAAAAAATTGCGAACATCCCGGTTTCCGAGACGGCGATACACCACAATAATTGTTTCGAGAAGGATTTTTGAAATGCCTCAGTAACTCTTATAACGTGGTGCAAATGGTAACAGGATGCTTCCGGATATTTGCTGATGTAGCGTCGTAATTTCGAAATTTCTTGTGCTAATGCGTCAATTATGAATATATATTGATCCATCAATAAATTCTGTGTTACCATAGGGAGGAGTAGCAGAACTCTACGGAAACTGTATGATCGTTTGAATACAGAAAATACTGAATAGTAGATCAATTGTCCAATTGGTAGAATCACATTCAACCAGACGGATACTCGGCTTTTGTTAAGCGACTTGACGACGTCAAAAAAGTTGCGATTGAATACAATTTGACAAAAGTGCATCAGCAGTGAGATGTGAGGGGTTATCAAAGCAAGGTCATAAATGTAGTCTAATATTAGGCCAGTCGTATAGTAGGTGCTGCACATTACTAAGATAGCCAAAACTATTGCGTGGACCACACACGAATACGTCACCCAAGCCATTGACACCCCCTTTCCATTGAAAGGGAATATCCCGAAAATTCTGGAAATTTGAAATGTGAAATGTGTTTTCATGTCAGTTGTATCGCAAACAAGAAGGAGGAATGTATATTCTTTTGTTTATGTACCAGGTACCTTGGTGATGGAAAATATGAATAATTATAGTTATTATTTGAACAATCAGCTGATAATTATGTGTTCAATTAATGAATAAAAATATCACTTGTCAATGGTAGTTACAGTTACATACGAGAACGCGATCATTGTGAGTGATAAGTTAATTATATTTCATGACAACTCAAGTGCATAATGTCCCACTGAGAAAGCTTTTTTTTCTCAATCTTTATAGGTAAACCAATTAGGAATAATTCTGAACCTAAGGGAAACCGTATACCAATAATTCGCTTACGACACGGCGATATTAGAGAGTTCCTGGTTACCACGTTTTTAGTTTACACGGTGCCCGTGAGCCATGATCAGCTGATCTGGAAACAACTGACACGAACTAAATCACTCGCGACGAAGTTGTGGAAACCCATTACAAAACGGAATTTAGTGAAAAACGTTGTCTATTTCCACGAAAAATAAAGAGTTACAATGTTAAATCGATTTCGACGGTTAGGCCATCATCAGTAACAAACAATAACTAGCGTTATTGTTTGTTACTGATGATGGCACAATAACTAACGTTAACTAGCGTTATTGTTTGTTACTGATGATGGCCTAACCGTCGAAATCGATTTAACATTGTAACTCTTTATTTTTCGTGGAGAAAAACAACGTTTTGAACTAAATTCCGTTTTTTTTTTAATCAACTGACAGCTGACGAATTAGTAGAACCGGACGACGTATAGGAGACCGCTTGATTGGCAACGCAAGATCGAGTTTTAGTACGTCCTCGTTACCACGTCTTCGACACTTAGCCCGTAAATGTATAAACCCGAGGAAGGTTTCAGTGATAAGCGTATTCAGTTCATGTTTCATATTAAAATTTATACTGAATTGATATATTAAATACCTATATTATTTAAAATATAAATAAAATATATATATTTATATTAAAATATACTAAATTTATTCATATACATCCTATTTCACTCGAAGCAGTCCATTTATCGAGTGCCAAAAACAACTAGTCAACAAATCGGAGGATTAAGGTTTGCCGAAAAACGGATAAAATAATTTCATTCTAATCATATCTACCTTTTTCATGATACAAACATTAAACTTTTAAGAAACGAACAAGTATTATTTTAGTGAGTTTCTACACAAAATGCATATAATCTGTATATTGATACCGACCTTTACATCTACATACACCAATATTACTACTAACATAGTTGAGCTAGAACTTACTCGAACGATCGCCAAGACAAGTCGGACGGATGTGTCTTCACGGTAAACCTGGAACACGTCGAGCTCGTCTTTGCTCAATCAACTAGCATGATATATAAGCTTACGAAGTCTAATACTTCACGCTGATTTTCAATCACAAATAAAACGGCGGAAGGACGGACAACGGACTGATTCGATGTTTGAAATCCATGTATCTTAAAACGCAACCAAAAAATGTTGGGAGAGAGGTTAAAAAAAACTGCCTATCCGATAACAAAGGTACACTTTGCAAAGAACACTACGAATCGAAAACAGAACAATAAACCACATGATAATAAATAAATTATGGAATGTGAGATCTGGATGAAGGAAAACAAAATCGGAGAAATACAAGATGTCGGAATCTCGGAATCAGCTTCAGGTTACAAAACTGATAAGAGACGACGTGTGAAGACACATGTAACACTGTAGTAACAGCCAGCGTTGTTAGCAAAATTTTGGTTCTCCCAAGATTCACGTACACCGTATTAAGACACCGTGGTAACCAGGAACTCTCTATTGTGTGAAGGCGATACGTGAGATGATTTGTGTTACGTGAAAAATCACGGCATAAATAAAGCTTTTAGATGGATGTGCACCGACTCTCTACTCTAAGTCTGAACCCAAAGGAAACTGTATATTACTTATATATTTCTTTTTATAAGTCACCTTCAAGACCAGTAGAATGGGTTTGTACTTCACAAAGCCGACACAATTCGTTCGCTGCCTATTAGCAACCATAACAACAAAAGTTCGGGAACTAAACAAATCAGTTGCGAAGAGTTAATCACCCAAGGGTTACCCACCAAGGATTTTCTCGCTGATCCGTAAACTGCAGAACCAGAATCAATTCGGGATTGCACCACTGCATGTTAAATCCTCAAGAGGACATCCTGCTGAGCATCCCAACTATAGTTAGAAAGGGCCTTGAGCGACTGTACACCCTGCATGGCAGCTTGGCGTAAGTACTCAACATTCTGGGTCCACTGCAGCTGGTCGTAAACTATGAGTCCGAGTGGAGAAAGGTATTGTAACTCCACCAATTATGAGTGCATACTCACCATGCGCTTTGCTTTTTCTGCAAAAATGGATGGAGGTAGTTTTATCAGGTGAAAAACTAAAACCTCGCATCCTTGCTGTTTGATAGATGTTATCAATAGCACGTTGCAATGTGTCACACACATTCCTCAGATCATTCCTCGGAAGAAAATTGTTAAATCATCCACATGCAGTAAGGGACGAATCTCCTCTGGGACGTTATCAGAGAGGCCATTAATTTATAGCAACCATAAACAGGGTGCAACTAAGTACTGAGCCCTATGGGATGCCGATCCCATTGGTTGAGTTTCTATACCCAAGAGAAAGTGCTGTGAAAAATTAGCTTGATATGATTATTTTTAGGGGGTTGAAAAATTCAAAATAAATTAAAAAATGTCCTTTTTAGCACTTTTTTTGCCGTTTCTCCAAAATGGCTTGATTGATTTTGATAAAATTCACAGGAGTTACTTTTTTATGGACACAAACGATATTAGATACTTGTCATGGCCAGGAAGAAGCCCTAAGGACAGTAAAAAACTGAATAATAAATGTAAAAACATAATTTTTAGCACTTTCTTAAAATAAAAACCAGTCATGCAGCATGATCGTATGAGCGAATTTTCGTAAATTATCGTACTATAAATGTGGTAGGGTAATTGCTTTTAAAATTAAGAAATTTGAGGGACAACAAATTGTTACCTAAAAATTTTATGGCAAAAAAACTGTGCTGAATAATATACTGCTAAAATAGCTGCGAAACCACGCCAGCAAGGAACCGCCAAAGCCGAAACGCTCCAACTTTGTCAGCAGCAGCGGATGGGAGACACGATCAAACGCCTTGGCGAAATCCGTGTAAATGGCATCCACATGAAGACCCTCCTGGAAAACGTCCATGATGTGGTGCTGGTAAGTCAGACGGTTGGTCAATGTGGATCGCCCAGCCATGAACCCATGCTGCTTTATGGAGAGATGGGGCCGAACACAAAGAGCAATCTGCATGACCATAATTCTCTCGAGGACCTTGGGTATGGCTGACTAAGATCAAACTGGGCGATACTCAATTATCTGCGACTTATTGCTGGACTTGGGGATAGGAGTAATAAACGAGCTCTTCCAACAGGCCGGAACTTCGCCAAGAGAGATAGAACGGGAGAACAGAATAGATAAAGGGAGCGAAAGATTACCAGCACATCTAAGTTTTGCTGACTTTTAGAAAAGCTTTAGGTATGATGAATGATCTCATCCTTCTAAGATGTGATCCATCAAGATAGCATACATGTAAAATGAATACAAGCAACGAAAGTAATGTGAATCCTCGCACCAGCTGTTTTGCGTATAATACCAGGGATCAATTATTCTAATAATGTATTTAGATTCGTTGGTCCAAATGTCATTACCGATTCATTGAGCATTATAAAATACCGAACTATTGGGAAGATTTTGGAAGTCTTGGAGAGATGGTTATTCAGTGAGTCTTAAACTAAAAAGATTGCAGAAGAATCTGACACTAGTGCCAGCAGCGGTGTCCAGATCATGCATGATTTACCCAGAGTAAAGTGGAAATAAGAAGAATCAAGTTTCTTGATACACGAGTTCTGAAAGAAATAACCGAACAGTTCTCTAGCTGTGGGACCGGAGTGTCGCAAATGCGAGATTAATCTAAATTAAAGTTCGTCTACTTCTGTATTGAAAGTTCGTCTACTTCTATATTGAAAGTTCGTCTACTTCCAAATTTAAATTCACGTGTTCCGTTGATACAATAAACTGATCAACGGGAGTTGCATATTAGAAGAATAGATTTTTATTTGAATGTTCAAAGTGAAAAGTTGTACTGTTTTGTAAAGTAAAAGCTGCAAGGTAATACAAAGAAAAGAAAAGAATATTAATTCTCAAGAATATTGTAGAAACTGAAACTAGAATGTAATGCTCGCATTACTTAGGTATTAATATGTTTATATAGTTGAACGTCATTTCTTCCAATGTCAAATGAAACTGGGATAGCTACCTGACTAGCTAACGAACATCCAGGTTTCCGAGACGACGAAACAACACAGTAATTGTTTCGAGAAGGATTTTTGAAATGCCTCGGTAACTCGTATAACGTGGTGCAAATGGTAACAGGATGCTTCCGGATATTTGCTGACGTAGCGTCGTAATTTCGAAATCTCTTGAGCTAATGCGTTAATTATGAATATATATTGACCCATCAATAAATTCTGTGTCACCTGAGGGAAGACTAGTAGAACTCTAAGAATACTGAGTGGTTGTATGTATAAAGAAGTTACTGAATAGTAGATCAATTGTCCAATTGGTAGAATCACATTCAACCAGACGGACACTCGGCTTTTGTTAAGCGACTTGACGAAGTCGAAAAAGTCGCGGTCGAAGACAATTTGACAAAAGTGCAGCAGCAGTGAGATGTAAGGAAGGAATACCATAGTAAGATAAAACTCGGCGCTCCGCGCCTCGCCAGGGGGCGAGCCCCGTGGACCCCCGGTTACCTCTATTTACATACTTCGGACGAAATTATTGAAACACAGAATGTGTTTGCGTTGTCGCGCAACCAAGTGACAACCAAACAAGCGTCATTGTTTACTATTCATTTATAACATCAATTTATATAGTTATAGTATGAAACTACGAAAATTGCGTTGTCGCGCAACCAAGTGACAACCAAACAAGCGTCATTGTTTACTATTCATTTATAACATCAATTTATATAGTTATAGTATGAAACTACGAAAAAAAATACGAAATAAATTCGTGATAAATCAAGAGCTTTCCAACGAATGGTGAACGATTTCTGTGCGATCAAGTGACGAGTAGTTCATTAGGTGACACACCTGTGGTTCACAAAGCCGACACTATTCGTACGCTGCCTGTTAGCAACCATAATAACAAAAGTTCGGGAAGTAAACAAATCAGTTGCGAAGGGAAGCGCCGTTTATGAGGCAGGAGGCTGTTTTGGAGGTTCAGACAGCCTATGTTTTGCACCAGAACTTGCTGATCGTTTTACGACCGCTCCCATCAGAATCGGTCCAGCCGTTTAACTTTCTATTGGGAACATGCATAGAAACATAGATAGATAGGAACAAATTTTGAGCTATATATACAAGGATATACCTTTGTTTCTATGTTACTATGTATGCCCAGTAGACGGCTAAGCGGCTGGACCGATTCTGATGAGAGCGTTTGTAAAAGATCTGCAAGTTCTGGCGCACCACATTGGCTAGGTCTGAACCTACGACACATTCTTCTACTTCATAAACGGCTCTACCCTTCGCATACGATTTGTTTAGTTCCCGAACTTTTGTTATAATGGTTGCTAACCAGTTGCTAACCGGTTGCTTTATGGGTGTTCCGAATGGGTTACTATTTATTTATTTTATTAAAGGTTGGGCCGCACTTCAACCAGAAGCGTCATTAGTGGTATTGAACAAGGTGTCCAAAGGGACACTGAAAGTGGCACGATTCTAAGGGGAGCCATGCTGTCAGCCTTGGCTAAAAAGGTAAAAAGGAGCGTCATCATGGACTCCACTGGAAATTCGGAAGGGGAAAAATGAGGGGCACAGTGATGACCACTGTTTAGACCCTCGAATGGATAAAAAAAGAAACCCCAAAAATAAAATTATACAGCTAAGACTAAATGTAAGATGAGCTGATAACTATACTTATATATGCTACTACATAAAATGAGCAAAGTGAAATAAAACTATGACTAAATGAGTATAAATATATCACAGATCAGATATTACAGCTCGTTGTAGAGCTCAGCGGCTCTGTGGTGCAATAGTGATTGGACCTTGTCTGGACCGGATGATACGTCAACCCACTGACGGGGCTGATGGTGGACTCGGATGTCCACAAGGGCTAGGCAGTCGTCCAAAAAATTGCGGATGGACAGATCACACTCACACCTCACACACACAATATCCCGAGTTTCTGCTCTAAGCAGGTGTTCCGAGTGAAGTATGGGTTGCATTATTGATTGGTGATGGACGGGAATTTGATGATTCCTGCGAAGAGCGGTACGGAAAACCGATTTAATCGGGTCCCGAAATTTTATAATGATTGAAATTTGATAGGGAGACTCTCTGAGTCATCAAAGAACGTTTGAAATGATGGGCTCTTTCATGATCAGCTGAGTTAGCTAAGTTCTCTCCTGTACTGTAGGAAGTTTAAATTTGATAGGTTGACGAGAGGTTGAGGAATAAGAGCTAATTGAAATCATGGGGTCTTTCTTATGATGTAATTTGGCATGCAGCCTCCGTAGTTGCAAACACATTCTGAATATGGTTATTTCAGAAGTCTATACACCGACTAACCCGGTTCTGTGCAACAAACGGGTAACCGGCAAGTTGATAGATATTTTGCCTCATTTTGTTGTTCAACTCCTCCCCTCTGCTCAAGTTTCTAAAGAGGGGAATAGCATAATCGTATTTGTTTACAATTAGTATTGCTATGAACACCACATGGCCCGGCACCCACGTATAACGTGGTAGTGTCGAACAGCCAGTGTCTCGCAGGGTGGGGTACTGTCCCCTCCACTCTTGTTGTTGGTAGCAGATGAGCTACTCTAAACATTAACTCAAGCAGGTTTCGACGTTGTGGCCTATGCGGATGATATAAATATCATTTTTAGGGGTACGTTTGATTGTGTCATTTCCAACCGGATGCAGGGTGCCCTCAACAACACCATCCAAAAGAGGTGCTCAGCTGAGGGCTTACACGTGAACCCGGAGAAAACCACTCTGGTTCCCTTTACTAACAGAAGAAAATTATCGTTAAAATCTCCCGCACTTCAGGGTCAAAATATCTCGTTCTTCAATGAAGTCAAATACTTGGGAGTTATGCTTTACCATAAACTTAATTGGAACAAGCATCTGGAATATGTCCTTAATAAAGGAATCCAAGCACTGTGGACCTGCCACAGAATGCTCGGGAACACAGGGGGTCTGACACCCAAAGTGACACTATGGTCCTGCACAGGTATTGTCAGACCCATAGTCACCTACACTTCAAATTTATGGTGGCTATGGTGGGATGACTTCAATGAATCAAATACTTGGGAGTTATGCTTTACCATAAACTTAATTGGAACAAGCATCTGGAATATGTCCTTAATAAAGGAACCCAAGCACTGTGGACCTGCCACAGAATGCTCGGGAACACAGGGGGTCTGACACCCAAAGTGACACTATGGTCCTGCACAGGTATTGTCAGACCCATAGTCACACTTCAAATTTATGGTGGCAGAAAACAAGCCAGACAACCACAATACTCCAGTTGATGAAACTGCCGAGGCAAGCGTGTCTTGGTATTACTGTAGCAATTAAAACCACCCCCATCGTAGCTCGTGAGGTTCTATTAGACCGCTGCACATCTTCGTCCACAGGACAGCCTTCCTGGGGGCAAATAGGATGCTGCAGACAGGAAAAATCAAGCTCCCTCTACGTGAAGGTAGTAATTTGGAGATATTGTCCAAAGTATGGACTGATCCATTGACTACGTCAGTTTCCGACACAATGTCGGAAAAATTGAATTTCGGCTTACCCTTTAGGGTGATCATTAGTGGTCATGAATGCTGGAAAGGAGGAATGCCTCAATTTGAGCCAGACTCCTGTATCCAAATGAAGACCCTCGTTTAATATGGTTCCAGCTTACCCACCAAGGACTTTCTCTCTGATCCGTAAACTACAGAACCAGAATCAATTCAGGATTGGACCATTGCATGGAAAATCTTCAAGAAGACATCCTGCTGGGCACTCCAATTATAGTTAGAAAGGGCCTCAAGCAACTGCATGGCATCTTGGCGTAAGTAATCAACATTCTGGGTCCACTGCAACTGGCAGTCAACAATGAGTCTGATGAAACGTGTGAGAGTGGAGAAAGGCATTGTTACTCCACCAATTGTGAGTGCATACTCATCATGCGCTTTGCGTTTTCTGCAAAAATGGATGGTGGTAGTTTTTTTCAGGTGAAAAACTAAAACCTCGCATCCTTGCTGTTTGATATGTGTTATCAATAGCACGCTGTAATGTGTCACACACATTCCTCAGATCATTGTCTCGGAGGAGAATTGTTAAATCATCCACATGTAGTAAGGGTCGAATCTCCTCAGGGATGTTATCAGTGAGGCCATTATTTTATAGCGACCATAAACAGGGTGCACCTAAATACTGAGCCCTGTCGGATGCCGATCCCATTGGTTGGGTTTCTATACCTAAGAGAAAGTGTTGTGAAAAATTAGTATAAAATGATAATTTTTAGGGGGTTAAAAAAATCAGAATATGTGAAAAAAACGTCGTTTTCAGTACTTTTTTCGCCTTTTCTCAATGGCTCGAGAGATTTTGATGAAATTCACAAGAGTTACTCTTTTTGTGGATACAAATGATATTAAATACCCCTCATGCTTGATAACATACTCTAAAGGAGGTAATTAGCAAAATACTTCCAAAAATAGGTTAAAAAACGTAGTTTTTTAGCACCTTTTTGGTCTTTCCTTCAATATGGCTCGAAGGATATTGATGAAATTTACAGGAGTTACTTTTTTAAGGATACAAACGATATTTGATACTTGTCATGGCCAGGAAGAAGCCCTAAGGACAGTAAAAAACTGAATAATAAATGTAAAAACATAATTTTTAGCACTTTCTTAAAATAAAAACCAGTCATGCAGCATGAGCGAATTTTTGTAAATTATCGTACTGTAAAATATGTTACATTGTTATGATAATTAAGGACTTTGAGGGAAAACAAATTGTTAACTACCAATTATATGGCAAACAAAACTGTTCTGAATAATATTTTGCGATTTGAAGAGATTTTGGATTTTTTATGGACTTGCTAGCATATTTTAGTAAAATTTAAGTATATTATTTAGGATAATTTTGCACATACATTTTCAAAACTTCATTTTATAGTAAATAAACTTTATTTGAGCATAATTGTGCTAAAAAATATAAATTCAACGATTTTTAGCCGTTTTTTGCAATATTTAGTGATTTTTTCAGCATTTTTTTTCTAATTTGACCAATTTAACGTGCTCAAAAACTGCTGGTCAATGAATTCGTCCTTTCTTTTGAAAAGCTTGATTTTTTGGCGCAAGAACGGAATTTTTATCTCAATCCTAAGGAGAGCTATCGTCTGTAATGACACATGTATATAAATAAATAAATAAATACATTTAGATATATATATATGAAAAATCGTTAAACGCTAAGGTTCGTTTTATAATGCCTCAAAACGGATTTAAATGAAGACATTTTCCAAAAATGTTGATATTAAAATTTTCCAAGTCATTGCAATAGCTTAATTTTCAACGGAAATCCGTTAAAAATCAGTAATTAGCAGAAAACTGCCCAAAATAGGTGAAAAATTTCGTTTTTGTCGAAATGGCTCAAGAGATTCTTCTAAAGATGAAAAATTTATCCATTCCACATAAATGTCCAGAAGAATACTGTATAGGCGGTAATAAGCCGAGAAATACCGAAAAATGGCCATTTAGGGCAGGTAACAACGATTTCTTATGTAAGTACTTGCCTGTGTTAACTATCTAACTTTTGCTGACTTTTAAAAAAGCTCTAAGTATAATGAATGAAATCAAGACAGTAATTAAGAAATCAAGAATGTAAGAGATAATAACAACCTCAAACTTCTAAGATGTGATCCATCATGATAGCAATCATGTAAAACGAATACAAGCAAGGAAAGTAGTGAGAATCCTCGCACCAGTTGTTTTGCGTATAATACCAGGGATCAATTATTCTGATAATGTATTTAGATTCGTTGGTCCAAATGTCATTACCAATTGATTGAGAATTATAAAATAACCATTGGGAAAATTTTGGAGGCCTTGGAAAGATGAGTATTCAGTGAGTCTTAAACTTAAAAGATTGCAGAAGAATCTGACACTAGTGCCAGCAGCGTCGTCCAGATCTGACGTGATTTACCCAGAGTAAAGTGGAAATAAGAAGAATCAAGATTTTTGCTATACGAGTTCTGAAAGAAAGAACTGATCAAGTCTCTAGCTGTGAGATGGTTAGGGAAATTATAGTTCGTCTACTTCAATATTGAAACTAAATTCACATGTTCCGGCGAATGCTATAAACTGAATAACGGGAGTTGCTTATTAGAAAAATACGAGTAGATTTTTGTTTGAATATTCAAAGTGAAAAGTTGTTCTGTTTTGTCAAGTAAAAGCTACTAGGTAATACATGTGAAAGAAAATAATATTTAATCCACAAGAATATTGTAGAAACTAAAACTAGAATGTAGTGCACGCATTAATTACCAATATTTTTATTTATTTGAACGTCATTTCTTACAATGTCATATGAAACTGGGATAGCTACCTGACTAGAGAAGTAATTTGGAGCCCATAGTGTAAGTAGTACGGATGCTGCGTGTTTAGCCGTGAAAGTACTACGCACCAATTTCAAATAGAATGTGTCAACAGTGAGAATCCTGTAAGAAAATCTAACGAACATCCAGGTTTCCGAGACGACGAAACAACACAGTAATTGTTTCGAGAAGGATTTTTGGAATGCCTCAGTAACTCGTATAACGTGGTGCAAATGGTAACAGGATGCTTCCGGATATTTGCTGACGTAACGTCGTAATTTCGAAATCTCTTGAGCTAATGAGTTAATTATGAATATATATTGACCCATCAATAAATTCTGTGTCACCTGAGAGAAGACTAGCAGAACTCTAATAATACTGAGTGGTTGTATGTATAAAGAAGTTACTGAATAGTAGATCAATTGTCCAATTGGTAGAATCACATTCAACCAGACGGATACGCGGCTTTTGTTAAGCGACTTGACGAAGTCGAAAAAGTCGCGGTTGAATACAATTTGACAAAAGTGCATCAGCAGTGAGATGTAAGGAATGAATACCATAGTAAGATAAAAAGTGTAGTCTAATATACTGCCAGTCGTATAGTTGTTGCTGCAAATAACAAAGACGGCCAAAACTATTGCGTGGACCACACACGAATACGTCACCCAAGCCATTGACACCCCCTTTCCATTGAAAGGAAATATCCCAAAAACTCTGGAAACTTGAAATGTGAAATATGTTTTCATTTCTCTTGTATCGCAAACACGGAGGAGAAATGTATATTCCTTTGTTTATGTGCCAGGTGCCTTGGTGATAGAGAATATAAATAATTATAGTTATTATTCGAACAATCAGCGAATAATTATATTTCATATTACTGAATATATATTTGTAGTTATAGTTACATAGGACACAACAAGATAATTCGAGAACGAGGTCATTGTGATTGATAAGTTAATTAGATTATACGACAACTTGCATATAGACACACTGAGCAAACTTTTAACATGGAATCATGTTTTAGCGATGGATCCCTCGCCGAAAAGTGAGACTATAAAGTGAGATGAAAGTAGCGCCAATAATTGTGATGATTTCCGCTTACAACCGAGTCGTTGCTAGGGATATGATACTTCGTCGTTTTTCATCCCACAAAATTCATTGACCATTAGTTCGAAAGCTCTCGATTTATCCAACCATACTATATTAACTACTGCGAAGTGCGTGGGCAACAAGCTGAGTTATGAGCATGGTCATATGAATAATTGTTTACACACAGGTGAACATTCTCAATTATTGGTATTGTGAACACGATTGCAACCGCTTGTTAATTTCTGATGATTTCATTGAGGTGGTGTTTTGATTATGGGATTCATAGCAGGTGATCCGAATATTGCGAGAACGGTTTGATTTGTGAAGCGGTGGTTAAATGATTTTAATAGGTAATTTCTATACTTTACACTATAGGAAGCTGTAATTTCGTATGTAGCCTCTTTAGCCTCTTTCTATAATAATGTGAATGTTAACTTACGAGTTTCTATTAGGAGATCATCATCTCACAAGAGCTCAATCGTCGTGATCATTTCTATAATAAAGTGAGAGCGAGGAGCAAAAACATGATTCCATGTTTTTACATTTTAGCAGTCAGGCTCTAAGTAATAACATCCGGGGGGGTCCAGGGGGGCGAAGCCCCCCTGGCGGGGTCAAGGGGCGGAGTTTTTTTCTCAATCTTTATAGGTAAAATTAGGAATAATTCGGAACCTAAGGGGAACCGCATACCAATAATTCGCTCACGATACTGCAAAATTGTGTGAGGGCGATACGTGGGAGTAATGTATGTAAGGTCGTTTTGGATCATATAGGCCACCTCTTTGACTTTTCTTTTTTGTAAATTATGTTCAAAGCAGCAAATTCGTCAGTCTCCTACATTACGATTGTGTTGTTTAACAGCTAGAGCAGTAGCAAAATTATCGTTTGATTGGTCTGGGCTATTTTTCAGTAAAGCTATTAAACTGTCTCTATTGTGACCTTTTATTCTCTCTGAGCCTAGCTGGATGGTTTCACCTATGTCAATAGCTTCACAGTCCTAACGAGAAATATTGTAAACAATGTTTCTAATTTTTTCGTTCTTTAAGGGGTCTTATAGTTTTGAGAAGTATCGTTCATTTTTATTTTTGAGATGATTATAAAATGATATTTTTGTTAGGGCTGTAAGCGTTTTACTTTTAGCGAATTTTTGAAGAAAATTATTAGCGAATTTTTGAAGAAAATTAAGCTATTGCTCTCGCCTCAAAATTTGTAGAATGTGAATTTTTGAAAAAATTTTATGCAGAAATCCGTTTCAGGCTATTCTGAATCATATTCTGAAGTTTAACGCATTTTTTAATGTATGTATGTATGTATGTATGTATGTATATATGTATGTATGTGTCATTCCAGACGATAACTGTCCGTAGAATTGTGCTAGAAACTTCAAAGAAATTTTAAAATGTTAAGGACACAAAACGAAAGTTCAAGTTCGTTGGTCAGCATGATCGGATTACATCTTCGGGTTGAAATTTTCAAAAATGTAGTCAAAAATTTCAAAATAGCCTGTTTTTTGCGATTTGTTGTGCGAAATAATTTCTTCATCATACTAACATGTGGTATATTCGGAATCAGCGTAAAATTTCCTATAAGAATATGTATCAAGTTTTCAAAAATTTCAAAGTTGAAAAATCAGTCAAAAATCGAAATAATGCCGTTCGCTAGTTGTAAAAATCGGTAATATTTGCATGAAACATTGTCCAAATTCAGATTGAACTACCCTTATGGAAGTATCCCTGTATAACCAATCCTAGAACCATGCTGTTTAAGGCTAGAACCATGCTGTAGATAGAATTTGATTCCATGTTTGTCTACCAAAATCATAAACTAAAATTTCTCTACACGATCAATAACGACTGAAATGTCGAAGATTTCTTCAAAAATTCGCTTATGGGGTCATGCTGCATGACTGGACTTTTTTTCTTTATTGCGCACGATAATGGTCCCACATATTGAAGAAATATAAATTTGAGTGGAGTGGATGCTGTATCTAAATTGGAGGTTGATGCTGTAATTGATGTTTGTGTTAGGTGCTTGTAAAGCATTGCTGTTAGTGGATGTGGGAGTTCTGCTATTATTTGAACTTGTCGAGTCCGTCAGATCATGGATATTTTCATGGGTGTTTAGGGTTTGATTAATTATTTTGTTGATAAGTTTTTTTGGATAACCATTAGTTGATAAGATATTTTTGACATTAGCCGCACGGGTTAGGCGTGGTTTTTAATGAAAATTTGCTGAACTTGAGAGAAAAATGTAAATATTCCAGTCAAGCAGCAGGATCGTATGAGCGAATTTTCCGCACCTTCAGGATTTCCATCTACCTACCTACTCAATCAATGAAGTCTCCAAACTGATAAGAATATGTGTCCACACCGATACCACCTGTTTTCCCAACAGCAAGGCACAATACTTGTTGTTCAAATATTGCCCTTTGCTGTCGTACCCATCTCAAGGTACAAGATTCATACATGTATGAAAAATCATGAGTAAAGTTAGAAATTAACAGAAAAAAATTAACAGAATATGTACATCGTTTTCCCACTAACATGAACTCTGTGTTGACAAATCGCCAAGGCAATTGATGGAAACTGACCCGGTGCTCTCACGGTCGGTCAGTGTAATCCAACAGAACCAAACAGGAAATGGTCACTTTAACATTTTTGATAAACACAACTCCTAAGCAGGCGTTTACTTATTTGTTGTTGAAAATGATATATACATAACGATATTATATATATATATATATATATATATATATATATATATATATATATATATATATATATATATATATATATATACATATGAAAAATCGTTAAACTTCTAGGAATCATTTCAAAATGCTTCAAAACGGATTTCATTGAAGAACTATTTCAAAAATTTTGATTTTCAAATTTTTTAAGCCATTGCAATAGCTTAATTTTCAACAAAAATTCGTTCAACAGCAGTAATTAGCAGAAAACTGCCCAAAATAGGTGAAAAACTTAGTTTCCTTCGAAATGGCTCAAGAGATTCTTATAAAGATGAAAAATATACCCATTTCACATATACGAGTATGTCCAGAAAAATACTGTATAGGCGGTAATGAACCGAGAAATACCAAAAAATGGCCATTTAGGGCAGGTAACAACGATTTCTTATGTAAGTACTTGCCTGTGTTAACTATCTAACTTTTGCTGACTTTTAAAATGCTCTATGTATGATGAATGAAATCAAGACAGTAATTAAGAAATCAAGAAAGTAAGAGATAATAACAACCTCATCCTTCTAAGATGTGATACATCGCGATAGCAATCATGTAAAACGAATACAAGCAAGGAAAGTAGTGTGAATCCTCGCACCAGCTGTTTTGAGTATAATACCAGGGATCAATTATTCTGATAATGTATTTAGATTCGATGGTCCAAATGTCATTACCGATTCATTGAGAATTATAAAATAACTATTGGGAAAATTTTGGAGGCCTTGGACAGATGAGTATTTAGTGAGTCTTAAACTGAAAAGATTGCAGAAGAATCTGACACTAGTGCCAGCAGCGTCGTCCAGATCAGACGTGATTTACCCAGAGTAAAGTGGGAATAAGAAGAATCAAGATTTTTGCTATACGAGTTCTGAAAGAAAGAACTGATCAAGTCTCTAGCTGTGGGATGGTTAGGGAAATTATAGTTCGTCTACTTCTATATTGAAATTAAATTCACATGTTCCGGCGAATGCTATAAACTGAATAACGGGAGTTGCTTATTAGAAAAATACGAGTAGATTTTTGTTTGAATACTTATTCAAAGTGAAAAGTTGTTCTGTTTTGTCAAGTAAAAGCTACTAGGTAATACATAGGAAAGAAAATAATATTTAATCCACAAGAATATTGTAGAAACTAAAACTAGAATGTAATGCACGCATTACTTACCAATATTTTTATTTATTTTAACGTCATTTCTTACAATGTCATATGAAACTTGGATAGCCACCTGACTAGAGAAGTAATTTGGAGCCCATAGTGTAAGTAGTACGGATGCTGCGTGTTTAGCCGTGAAAGTACTACGCACCAATTTCAAATAGAATGTGTCAACCGTGAGAATCCTGTAAGAAAATCTAACGAATATCCAGGTTTCCGAGACGACGAAACAACACAGTAATTGTTTCGAGAAGGATTTTTGGAATGCCTCAGTAACTCGTATAACGTGGTGCAAATGGTAACAGGATGCTTCCGGATATTTGCTGACGTAACGTCGTAATTTCGAAATCTCTTGAGCTAATGCGTTAATTATGAATATATATTGACCCATCAATAAATTCTGTGTCACCTGAGTGAAGACTAGCAGAACTCTAATAATACTGAGTGGTTGTATGTATAAAGAAGATACTGAATAGTAGATCAATTGTCCAATTGGTAGAATCACATTCAACCAGACGGATACGCGGCTTTTGTTAAGCGACTTGACGAAGTCGAAAAAGTCGCGGTTGAATACAATTTGACAAAAGTGCATCAGCAGTGAGATGTAAGGAATGAATACCATAGTAAGATAAAAAGTGTAGTCTAATATACTGAGAGTCGTATAGTTGTTGCTGCAAATAACTAAGACTGCTAAAACTATTGCGTGGACCACACACGAATACGTCACCCAAGCCTTTGACACCCCCTTTCCATTGAAAGGGAATATCCCGAAAATTCGGGAAACTTGAAATGTGAAATATGTTTTCATTTCAGTTGTATCGCCAACAAGAAAGTGGAATGAATATTCCTTTGTTTATGTGCCAGGTGCCTTGGTGATTGAGAATATAAATAATTACAGTTATTATTCGAACAATCGAATCATGTTTTAGCGATGGATCCCTCGCCGAAAAGTGAGACTATAAAGTGAGATGAAAGTAGCGCCAATAATTGTGATGATTTCCGCTTACAACCGAGTCGTTGCTAGGGATAGGATACTTCGTCGTTTTTCATCCCACAAAATTCGTTGACCATTCGTTCGAAAGCTCTCGATTTATCCAACCATACTATATTAACTACTGCGAAGTGCGTGGCCAACAAGCTGAGTTATGAGCATGGTCATATGAATAATTGTTTACACACAGGTGAACATTCTCAATTATTGGTATTGTGAACACGATTGCAACCGCTTGTTAATTTCTGATGATTTCATTGAGGTGGTGTTTTGATTATGGGATTCATAGCAGGTGATCCGAATATTGCGAGAACGGTTTGATTTGCGAAGCGGTGGTTAAATGATTTTAATAGGTTATTTCTATACTTTACACTATAGGAAGCTGTAATTTCGTATGTAGCCTCTTTAGCCTCTTTCTATAATAAAGTGAATGTTTACTCGCGAGTTTCTATTAGGAGATCATCATTTCACAAGAGCTCAATCGTCGTGATCATTTCTATAATAAAGTGAGAGCGAGGAGCTAAATCATGATTCCATGTTTTTTTACATTTTAGCAGTCAGGCTCAAAGTAATAACAGCCGGGGGGGTCCAGGGGGGCGAAGCCCCCCTGGCGGGGTCAAGGGGCGGAGTTTTTTTTCTCAATCTTTATAGGTAAACCAATTAGGAATAATTCTGAACCTATGGGGAACCGCATACCAATAATTCGCTCACGATACTGCAAAATTGTGTGAGGGCGATACGTGGGAGTAATGTATGTAAGGTCGTTTTGGATCATATAGGCCACCTCTTTGACTTTTTTTTTTCTGTAAATTATGTTCAAAGCAGCAAATTCGTCAGTATCCTACATTACGATTGTGTTGTTTAACAGCTAGAGCAGTAGCAAAATTATCGTTTGATAGGTCTGGGCTATTTTTCAGTAAAGCTATTAAACTGTCTCTATTGTGACCTTTCATTCTCTCTGAGCCTAGCTGGATGGTTTCACCTATGTCAATAGCTTCACAGTCCTAACGAGAAATCTTGTAAACAATGTTTCTAATTTCTTCGTTCTTTAAGGGGTCTTATAGTTTTGAGAAGTATCGTTTATTTTTATTTTTGAGATGATTATAAAATGATATTTTTGTTAGGGCTGTAAGCGTTTTACTTTTAGCGAATTTTTGAAGAAAATTATTAGCGAATTTTTAAAGAAAATTAAGCTATTGCTCTCCCCTCAAAATTTGTAGAATGTGAATTTTTGAAAAACTTTTATACTGAAATCCGTTTCAGGCTATTCTGAATCACATTCTGAAGTTTAACGCATTTTTTAATGTAAGTATGTATGTATATATGTATGTATATATGTATGTATTTGTCATTCCAGACGATAACTGTTCGTAGAATTGTGCTAGAAACTTCAAAGAAATTTTAAAATGTTAAGGACACAAAACGAAAGTTCAAGTTCGTTGGTCAGCATGATCGGATTACATCTTCGGGTTGAAATTTTAAAAATGTAGTCAAAAATTTCAAAATAGCCTGTTTTTTGCGATTTGTTGTGCGAAATAATTTTTTCAGCATACTAACATGTGGTATATTCGGAATCAGCGTAAAATTTCCTATAAGAATATGTATTAAGTTTTCAAAAATTTCAAAGTTGAAAAATCAGTCAAAAATCGAAATAATGCCGTTCGCTAGTTGTAAAAATCGGTAATATTTGCATGAAACATTGTCCAAATTCAGATTAAACTACCCTTATGGAAGTATCCCTGTATAACCAATCCTAGAACCATGCTGTTTAAGGCTAGAACCATGCTGTAGATAGAATTTGATTCCATGTTTGTCTACCAAAATCATAAACTAAAATTTCTCTACACGATCAATAGCGACTGAAATGCCGAAGATTTCTTCAAAAATTCGCTTATGGGGTCATGCTGCATGACTGGACTTTTTTTCTTTATTGCGCACGATAATGGTCCCACATATTGAAGAAATGCAAATTTGAGTGGAGTGATGCTGTATCTAAATTGGAGGTTGATGCTGTAAAGTTGATGTTTGTGTTAGGTGCTTGTAAAGCATTGCTGTTAGTGGATGTGGGAGTTCTGCTATTATTTGAACTTGTTGAGTCCGTCAGATCATGGATATTTTCATGGGTGTTTAGGGTTTGATTAATTATTATGTTGATAAGTTTTTTTGGATAGCCATTAGTTGATAAGATATTTTTGACATTAGCCGTACGGGTTAGGCGTGGTTTTTAATGAAAATCTGCTGAACTTGAGAGAAAAATGTAAATATTCCAGTCAAGCAGCATGATCGTATGAGCGAATTTTCCGCACCTTCAGGATTTCCATCTACCTACCTACTCAATCAATGAAGTCTCCAAACTGATAAGAATATGTGTCCACACCGATACCACCTGTTTTCCCAACAGCAAGGCACAATACTGGTTGTTCAAATATTGCCCTTTGCGGTCGCACCCATCTCAACGTACAAGATTCATACATGTACGAAAAATCATGAGTAAAGTTAGAAATTAACAGAAAAAATTTAACAGAATATGTACATCGTTTTCCCACTAACATCAACTGTGTTTTGACAAAGCGCCAAGGCGCTTGATGGAAACTGACCCAGTGCTCTCACGGTCGATCAGTGTAATCCACCAGAAACAAACAGGAAATGGTCATTTTAACATTTTTGATAAACACAAATCCTAAGCAGGCGTTATAAGGAATCTAGGAGGCCCTCCCAGAGGTGCAATGGGGGCCTAAATCCTCATAAAAAGGTAGAGGAGAGTTAAGAGCATCCCGCCAGAGAGATACCACTCCTACTAATAGCTTTTAATGAGCCATGTTAGGAGTAGATTTTTTTCCAGTCACCTGGAAAGCCCATCCAACGCCAAACCCTGCTGCTAAAACAATCGAGGACAGGCCACGACGACCGTTGTTTCATCAACGGGACGCCAACAGCGCTATCTCTGAAGCCCTGACGGGACCTCGATGGAGGTAACTCTGTTACACTCCTCCCCTTAAAGACATACTTGATTGAAGATCAAGTATGTTAACTAGGTGGAATAGTTAATAGCTGAGAACTGATGCTCATTCATTCATAAATAGCTGCATTGGCGATTGAGGATGGGAAAAGAGAAATTAAAACGGGATGGATTGTCAATGAATCTTCATAAGAGGTATTCATTGAACAATCGGTACAAAAACGGAGGCTCAACTATGGAGACCTATACCTTAGGAAAATCAAATTGATATAAATAATTTGCCCAAGATTGGGGACTTAAATTAATATGCCCAACTTTGGGGACTTAAATTGTGCTCTAACCTGGTAATTGACATAATTGCAATACTCAGGTGGCTAAAAATTGAAAATATAAATGGGAAATAAAAGAGAAATTATAAGTCAAAGACCAATGAAATTATTTATATACCAAATGGTGATAATGGGAATTCCTTCTGGAACCCCGGGCCATGTTTCTTCTGAAACATTAACGCCCCAAATTATACATATATATATATATATATATATATATATATATATATATATAACTTGGCATGTTAGGCTGAAATGAAGAGAAGTAATCATTCTGATTAGCAGCATCTCTATCATTTTGATTTATCATTTTCAATACCTAGTGAATCTTTGTAATCTATGTAATTTTAAAAATCCGTCCTCAGCTTTTCCCCGCAATTAGGTAATGAACCAAACTTTATGAGACTTGCTTTAAAAATTGCATTTGGAGTCTAGGTGATCCTAAAAACTCGGCGTCAGTTTGATGAATCTTTAAGGATTAAAGGGCTAAACGATCTCGAAAATATGCTAGGCAACAGTAATGATTTATTGCTTACCGATAACGAATATATTCTTAAAGGTCGATTAAAACCATCCGCAACGCTATACGTTGAACAGTTCGGAGTCATTGCAACAGCTTTAATTTTAATTTTCACGAGAATCCGCTAAAAGGGCAAAGAAAGAGGATGACAAGAGAGAGGGGTGGTGATGAGGAGGAGGGGGGGGGGCTCCCAATTTAGCTGGCCAGAGCCGGTGCGCCCCGACCGTCCCAGGCCGACCCACCATGGCGGCACCCGGGACCGCCTACCAATTTCTGAACAAGTATACTTATAAGATGTGAGAGAAGAATCATTCTAACCCGGTAAAACGACAAGAGCCCCTACACCTGTCACATGCCAGCCATACAACAATCATCCAACAATCATCCCACAGTCAAAATTGAATGATAAGGTTGGATTACGATGTTCATCACGAACATAGTAATAGTTCACGTAGCTAATAGTAACTGTCAGACAGAATCATATTTACTCAGATAGTTTATAAGGCGAGGGATCGGGAAGGGCGTCTATGATTACCAACCGTCCTATGAGCTTATGTTACTCATAACATATACATGAAGAATATTTCTTCCGGGAATAGTTACCTGAGTAGAGAAGGAACTCGGAGCCCATAATACCAGCAGAACAAATAGTGCATTTTCAGCCACTATAGCAGTACTCCAAAATGTTGAACTGAAAGTATCAACCGTAAATAACTTGTAAGAAAATCTAACGAGAATCCAGATTTGTGAAGAGCCGCAAAATAACAATAATTGTTTGGAAAAGGTTTTTTGAGTCATCTCTGTAACTGATATAACTTGGTGCAAATGGTAACATGATGCTTCCGGATATTTGCGGATGTATCCCCGTAATTTGGAAATCTCTTTGGCTGACACGTAAATTAGTAATATGTACTGATCCATCACTAAATACTGCGTGAACCGAGTAAAAACCGCTAACGCTCTGATGTCATTAAACATTTGCACGAACGCGGAGCAAGCTAAATAATAAATCAGTTGTCCTACAGGGAGAATCACATCCAACCAAACGGACACTCGACTTATTTTTAACCTCTTTACGTCGTGAAAAAAGTCGCGGTCAGTTATAATTTGACCAAAATGGATCAGCACGATGATATACGGTGGGAAAGTCGTAGTGAAATCGAAAATATAGTCTAACATGCAGATCTTTTTGGAAAAGAAGCAGTAGAAAACTATGAATGCCACAATTGGTGCGTGGATCACACACGAACATAAGACCCAAGCAATTGACACTCGCTTTTCAGTGAAGGGGAGAACCCCAAACATTTTCGAAACAAGAAATGTGAAATATGCTGTCATTTCAGTCTTCTACCAAACCCGTGTCAGACCCTGATCAGCACTGTGAGGTGAAACGTACTATTTTATGCTTTTGTTTATGTACGTGATACCATGGTGACAAAATGTGATACAAAATAATTGAAATTCAATCAATCAACGGATATAATGCGTTCCATTACTGAGGACGAACATCAAACTTACAAGTTAGTTATAGTTAAATAGGCTTCATGGATATTTAACGAGGACTTGGTCATCATGAGTTGTTTACATGGGAGTGTTAATTATATTTATGTCCTACGCTGAGCGATTTGTTTTTTCCTATATCTTCTTGTTGATGTGCTGGGTATCATGGAGATTAAACATGTGGAAGAATAGTAAATAGTATTCGAACACTCAATACCATGGACATGGTCTACTTATGACGAAACAGTAATACCTACTTACTTCCATCATGCGTCAATTATTAACATGTATTGATCCTTTACTAATTTCTGCGTGAACTGATTGAGGATTGCTATCGCTCTGTGATTATTACACTATTGCATGTACTTTGAGTACCTAAGTAGATCAGCGCCCCAATCGATAGAATCATCACATCCAACAAACAGATTCTCGTTTTCCGTATAAAAGCTTCGCTTAAAAAAAACCCATTTTAGCATGAATATGCTTTAGCCGTGACCTAACTACCGAAAAATGTCCCACGAGAGTGCAACGAAAGTAGCGCCAATAATTGTGATGATTTCCGCTTACAACCGAGTCGTTGCTAGGGATATGATACTTCGTCGTTTTTCAACCCACAAAATTCGTTGACCATTCGTTCGAAAGCTCTCGATTTATCCAACCATACTATATTAACTACTGCGAAGTGCGTGGCCAACAAGCTGAGTTATGAGCATGGTTATATGAATAATTGTTTACACACAGGTGATCATTCTCAATTATTGATATTGTGAACATGATTGCAACCGCTTGTTAATTTCTGATGATTTCATTGAGCTGGTGTTTCGATTATGTGATTCATAGCAGGTGATCCGAATATTGCGAGAACGGTTAGATTTGTGAAGCGGTGGTTAAATTATTAACACAGAATGTGTTTTTGCGATGACCTACCGAAAAAAAATCGTCACAAAAAACCGACAGAAAAAACCGTTATGCGCCTTTTATAATGATTTTCACGTACAACCAAGCCGTTGGTAGGGAAATGGAACTTCCGCAATTTTAATCGCACAGAAATCGTTCACCATTCGTTGGAAAGCTCCTGATTTATCCAACCACTGTGAAGTGCGTGGCCATCAACCTGAGTTATGAGCATGAATAGTAAACAATGACGCTTGTTTGGTTGTCACTTGGTTGCGCGACAACGCAAACACATTCTGTGTTTCAATAATTTCGTCCGAAGTATGTAAATAGAGGTAACCGGGGGTCCAGGGGGCTTGCCCCCTGGCGAGGCGCGGAGCGCCGAGTTTTTTTTTTCCTATATCTTCTTGTTAATGTGTTGGGTATCATGGAGATTAAACATGTGGAAGAATAGTAAATAGCATTCGAACACTCAATACCATGGACATAGTCTACTTATGACGAAACAGTAATACCTACTTACTTCCATCACGCGTCAATTATTAACATGTATTGATCCTTTACTAATTTCTGCGTGAACTGATTGAGCATTGCTATCGCTTTGTGGTTATTACACTTTTGCATGTACTTTGAGTACCTAGTAGATCAGCGCCCCAATCGATAGAATCACATCCAACCAAACGGATTCTCGTTGTCCGTATAAAAGGTTCGCTTCAAAAAAACCCAATTTTTTTCATTTTGACGTTGTTTCCTTTATTTTGACATTTCATGTCTTTGCTATGGCACACAACCAAATTTTCGTTATGTCACGTTACGTTACGTAACGAAATATGCTCAATTTCTGATGATTTCCGCTTACAACCGAGTCGTTGCTAGAGAAATGGTACTTCGTCATATTTCATCCCACAAAATTCGTTGACCATTCGTTCGAAAGCTCTCGATTTATCCAATCATATTATGTTAACTACTGCGAAGAGTGAGGCCAACAAGCTGAGTTATGAGCATGGTTATTTGAATAATTGTTTACACACAGGTGTCATTCTCAGTAATTGATATTGTGAACATGATTGCAACGGCTTGTTAATTTCTGATGATTTCATTGAGCTGGTGTTTCGATGATTTGATTCATAGCAGATGATCCGAATATTGCGAGAACGGTTTGATTTGTGAAGAGGTGATTAAATCATTTAATAGGTAATCATTTTATTAGACGAGTCTGCTACACATAGGAGTCTGCAACTAAAGACATGAAATGTCCCAATGTGTTGCAGACTCGTATGCAAGCGTTACTGATGATTATCGTTTACAGTTTTCATCCGATTTTTTCTACTCTTTATTGGTTTATAAGATGCGGGAAGAGTGGCTTTTTTTTATCAGAATCAGTGTTGCTGCCAGCCCAACACTGTATTTCGGTAGATCTGGTAAAAAAAACCGGTCGATCTCGGTAATACAATTTCGGAAATACGGTAGATTTCCCGGTAGTTTTTTGAACTTTTATAAATTTTGGATGAGCTTCAAGCGTCACGTTGTTTGTTTGCTTACCCCACTGTTTTTTTTTTTTTTTTTTTTTTTTTTTTTTCAGAAGTCGATGAGAAGTGGAGGACTTGATTCGAATACATTGTCAGGCTTCAGTTAGCGGTTGACCGGGGCACAGTGTGGGGCAAGGCTGAAAAAAAAACCCACAATTTTTTTTCCGAAGTTGTTTCCTTCATTTTTCTACTCTTTATTAGTTTATAAGATGCGGAAAGAGTGGCTTTTTTATCAGAATCAGTGTTGCCGCCAGCCCAACACTGCATTTCCGTAGATCCGTTTAAAAAAACCGGTAGATCCCGGTAATACAATATCGGAAATTCGGTAGATTTCCCGGTAGTTTTTTGAACGAGCTATGACTTAGCTAATACTTTATCAATTGAATATAATATTACTCTAGAGTTGCATTCTAGGCTATAACTCTCATAAGGTCGACTATGAAATCTTCTGAGTCGAATCCACAGTATTATTTTTCCTTTTAGTATGGACCAAATGGTCCAGTGGTAAATGGTAAATGGTCGAATATAATTTTACCAATATGGATCAGCACTGTGGTGTACGAAGGGAGAGTCTTAGTAGTATTGAAAATAATATATAGTTTAATGCCGGTTCTTCTTGGACGAGCTGGATTCAATGGTGATTAAATATGTCAAGAAAACGTGGTCACTTGGTAAACACCGAACCTTCATTCTCTCCCAGGTCGAGAACCCAACAGTCTCGAGGAGGTTACAAAGCTTGGAAATCATAATAACAGAAAAAAGGCTGACCGACCTTGTTCGAGGGGTAGGTAGAAGAAGTGAAATACACCGTGAACCTGTTGACTGTGTAATTTGAGGGTGAAATACTGTTTTCTTGATAAGAGTAAACTTTAAATTACGTGAAAGTTATATGAATGTTAATTTTATTGAAGATAATATATACTTATTTATAAGAATGAAACTCCGTCTGTCTCTGTCCATGCTATGCACGGCCAAACGGCTGAGTGGGGGGAGTCTACGAGTGGGGGGATCTTCTTGGGATTTTCCGAAAGGGGGAGCGAGCGAATTTAAAATTTTCTAATCCCAGCCGAACCATGGGCCGTAGGGCGGGAGGGGGGTCGAAGTAAGAATTAATGTGCGCTTTTTCCACTTCCCCGCTTCCCCTACCCCTCTAAACGGCCGTCGAAAATTCCGGAAAAATACCGGTTTCGTAGGTTTTCCTACGAGGAAGACGACGGCGCAATCGGATCGCGAAAAAAGTATCGGGAAATGCGTCAAAAAAATGCGAGAGTACGGACCCGTTTTCTCGAAAAGTCCGACGAAAAACTACGTTTTTTCCCATTAAAATATACCCCGTAAAGGTACGTTTTTCGGAACGGTTTTCGCGGGCGAAATACAGCTTTGATCCCGCCGAATCTGAATCCGAAATCGGATATCGAAAAAAGTGACGGGAAGTAGGTCAAATTGCGAGCGGAAGCGAGGGAAGCGTTTAATGTGAGAAATTAATTGTGCCCCGGACGCGAGAAGGCTCTACGAAGACGTCAAGGGGTTCGATGTCACAATGTTGCGAGGCGAGCAGGTATACATAGGTACCCATACAGGTAGGTAGGTATACATACCTTGCGAGCGAAGCGAGAGCCATTTCAACAGAATAAATATGGACTTTGTCCTACACATATACAGGTATACCTTGCGAGCGGAGCGAGCAACATCCCCTAATAAACTTTTCGTGGTTCCACGTAGTTTTATAAGATTTAATTTGTTTGTAAGAATTTCCAACAGAAAAAAACGTCTGCCAAGTTGGGTGGGCAGTATAACTTCCTCAAGCGAGCGTAGCGAGCAGCATCCCCTACAGAAGTTAAACCTACCCTTAGGGATCTACCGTTTGCGAGCAAAGCGAGTAAAATTCCCTACAAGCCACATTTTGCGAGCAAAGCGAGCAATTTAATGGGGGGTCCGGGGGCAGTATAACTTCCTCAAGTGAGCGAAGCGAGCAGCATCCCCTACAGAAGTTAAACCTACCCCTAGAGTTCTACCGTTTGCGAGCGAAGTGTGCAGCATCCCCTACAGAAGTTAAACCTACCCTTAGAGATCTACAGTTTGCGAGCGAACCGACCAACATCCCCTAAATGCCATACTTTGCGAGCGAAGCGAGCAACATTTTCTACATGCCAGACTTTACGAGCGAAGCGAGCAACATATCCTACATGCCAGACTTTGCGAGCGAAGCGAGCAATATTCCCTACACGCCACACGTTGCGAGCGAAGCGAGCGACTTAAAGGGGGTCCGGGGGGCTTGCCCCCCGGCTGGACGTGGAGGCGAGCGTAGCGAGCCGGAGCGGCTAGTATTGAAGGAATGTAACATTGAGGACCTGCATGTATTCGAAATGAAATTATTCGAGCGGAGGCGGAGAATCACTGATATAGGATGCAGTGCAGCCAAGATTCTAAAATCCTTCGGGGTGATTGGGGGGGGGGGGGGGGGGGGCAAAAGGAAGAATGACTCGAATGAAGAATGGCACTCGATGTCTTCTTGGTTTATTACTAAACCAGACTAAAATTGGGATCGAACAAAGAAACTACGAGTATCTCAAAAGTCAGTTGAGAATTGTTGCCTCGACAAAATTAGTGCAACAGACACATACACCTATGGTTTTTTTTCACGGATTCGGTCTTAAAATGGTCTTAAACGGATTTTTATGCGGTTATTGTCAAACTTTTCGTAGCATTCTTCGCGTCACAGATGATTTAGAACACGATTACTATAGTGACTCATTTTCAGATCTCTTTATATATACCTATTTATGGACAAAATTTTGTACTCACAACTCCTCCAAAACTGTCGGCCCGATTTGGACCAAATTTTGATATTAAGTATTACCATGTCGGAACTTGTGCATCGCTGACTCGGGTGATCGCTGGCTCAAATCTCTCCTATTTACTGGAGGACGTCGAAATTTGACAGGGAACCTCGGGAACCTCTCTGGGACAACAAGAGAAGAGCAAAGGGAAGAGCGCCATCCTGATCAGCTGAGTGAGCTAAAATCTCTCCTGTTCACCATAGGACGTTGAAAATTCATAGGCGGCCTTTCTGGGATAACAAGAATCGAATGATCTAACAGGCTCCGTCCTGATCAGTTGCTTATGCTAAAAGTCATGTATTCTGCCTGATTACAACGAAAATTGATAGGGAGCCTCTCTAGGACACCAAAGGACGAATGAAACTACAGCCTTCACCTAAAGCTCCAGCTGATCAATTTGAGAGGTTGATTCTGCTTACGCAAACTGCGTGAGTATTTTTTGGAAATTTTTGTAGATAATGAAGCTTTTACAATGACTCCAAAAATTTTAAATTCAATATTTCCGAGAAATTTCTTTATTGAAAACCGTTTTGAGGTATTCTGAAACGAATCTTAGATTTTATTTTAACGCTTATATATATATATATATATATATATATATATATATATATATATATATATATATATATATATATATATATATATATATATATATGTATATATATATATATATATATTGTGGTGAGTTTCTGACTAGTCAAATATGAGAACTTGAGGTTGAGAATTGACCAAGCTAGTCTTTGTGTAGAGTTGTTTATTTTCCTACGACGTTTTGGTCCTGGAGCCCTATTCATGTAGATACGAGGTTTACAATTTAGTTCTTCATAAGCAATAAAGTGATGATTGCATCGAATTTTGTTGATAGTCAACAGTCAACATTAACGCTTTGAACTAGGAAAAAAAAGCATTTTGTTTCCTAGTTCAAAGCGTTAATGTTGATTGTTGACTATCAACAAAATTCGATGCAATCATCACTTTATTGCTTATGAAGAACTAAATTGTAAACTATCTACATGAATACGGTCCTGCTCCAGGACCGAAACGTCGTAGGAAAATTAACAACTCTACACAAAGACTAGCTTGGTCAATTCTCAACCTCAAGTTATATATATATATATATATATATATATATATATATATATGTATGTATGTATGTGTGTGTGTGTGTGTGTGTGTGTGTGTGTGTGTGTGTGTGTGTGTGTGTGTGTGTGTGTGTGTGTGTGTGTGTGTGTGTGTGTGTGTGTGTGTGTGTGTGTGTGTGTGTGTGTGTGTGTGTGTGTGTGTGTGTGTGTGTGTGTGTGTGTGTGTGTGTGTGTGTGTGTGTGTGTGTGTGTGTGTGTGTGTGTGTGTGTGTGTGTGTGTGTGTGTGTGTGTGTGTGTGTGTGTGTGTGTGTGTGTGTGTGTGTGTGTGTGTGTGTGTGTGTGTGTGTGTGTGTGTGTGTGTGTGTGTGTGTGTGTGTGTGTGTGTGTGTGTGTGTGTGTGTGTGTGTGTGTGTGTGTGTGTGTGTGTGTGTGTGTGTGTGTGTGTGTGTGTGTGTGTGTGTGTGTGTGTGTGTGTGTGTGTGTGTGTGTGTGTGTGTGTGTGTGTGTGTGTGTGTGTGTGTGTGTGTGTGTGTGTGTGTGTGTGTGTGTGTGTGTGTGTGTGTGTGTGTGTGTGTGTGTGTGTGTGTGTGTGTGTGTGTGTGTGTGTGTGTGTGTGTGTGTGTGTGTGTGTGTGTGTGTGTGTGTGTGTGTGTGTGTGTGTGTGTGTGTGTGTGTGTGTGTGTGTGTGTGTGTGTGTGTGTGTGTGTGTGTGTGTGTGTGTGTGTGTGTGTGTGTGTGTGTGTGTGTGTGTGTGTGTGTGTGTGTGTGTGTGTGTGTGTGTGTGTGTGTGTGTGTGTGTGTGTGTGTGTGTGTGTGTGTGTGTGTGTGTGTGTGTGTGTGCGTGTGTGCGTGTGTGCGTGCGTGTGTGTGTGTGTGTGTGTGAGTTTTTGTGTGTGTGTGTGTATGTCACTCCAGACGATAACACTTCTTAGGATTAAGTTAAACACCCGTTCTTGCGTCAAAATTCAAATAACTTACTGAAAAAGTTACTAAAATGGCTTAAAACAGCTAAAAATCTTTGAATATATGTTACATGTTGTTACATTTATGTGTCATTCCAGACGATAACTCTCCTTAGGATTAGGATAAAATTCCGTTCTTGTGCCCAAAAATCCAGCTTTCCAAACGAAATGATGAGTTTGTTGACCAACACATTTTGAGAAAATTAAATTGGTCAAGTTTAAAAAAACGTACCTTAAAAACTACTAAAAATGGATTAAAACTGCTAAAAACCGTTAAATACATATTTTCAGCAGAAATTACTCAAATAAAGTTTATCAATTATAAAACAGAACATTCAAACCTGAATGTACAAAAGTGTGCTGAATAATTTACTTATATTCCCTCAATATTTGTTAAAAAAACTTCAGAAACTGCAAAAAATGTGCAGATTTTTATTTAGAATTGTTTTATGCCATAGAATTAAGGGTTGAACATTTCTTTGCATCCGATAAACTCGAATTTCAAAACGATTTAACATTGCACCATACATTAATTTAAAAAATTCGCTCATACGATCCTACTGCATGACTGGAACTTTTCTCTCTCATGCTTGGTTTGCCTCTACCCCCCTCCAACCACATGGATCAATTCCATCAGGTCGTCCTTGTATTGTTGAAGCCTGTTTTCAGAGGTCGTCCTAAATATGTTGCCGCTTCGTTCATGACTGAACATTTCGATACAAAATATTAACTCTAATAATGTAAATGATAAGAAGTAAATATCTTAATACATAATATACAACTGAAGGTAGGTAAGTATCATAAAGTATAACTAAAACTATCAAAAATGAACTCGTTGACTGCCTCTTGTTCAGGCTAGAGAGGACGACAGTTTTGTGAGAGAAAGGGAAGATATAAATAGATAATCTTGATTATCTCCACACCAGTCAATCAATTTTCAAATCTAAATATATATTTGAGTTTGTCTCATCCTAGGCTATCGAGCAAACATAAAGTTTCCAAAAAAATTTTTTTGTTGTTGAAATTTTGACTTATAACTAATTTGACTTATAATTGTTTCCAAACACGGGATAGGTATTAGCGATTTTTTTAATTAAAAAAAATTAAATTAGCAATTAAAATTTCAAGTCAAAATTTCAACAACAATATATTTTTTTTAACAATGTTATATGATCGCTCGATAGGTTTACTCGTCCTGATAATGATTGTGAAGCCAGATTTAAAAAAATGTGTACCTACTTAAGTGGAGATTTGCCACGATAAAGTTTCATCCGACGCTAGCGCCATCCGTTATCTGAGAATCACACTAAACACCCGTCCCCTTTAGCCTTAAACTGCTGCCCCTCCATTGGAAATTACTCCACCACACCACTGTTCATAATACTGGCTTGAAAGCTGGTGAACAGATTGATGCTCCCAAACATTCAACTGTTGCAGCAACTATGAATACTGCTGCAGCTTGTATGATGACAATATTGAATGATATGGTTACATGTGCTGTATTCAGCACGAACGACATCTCCTGGAGTACACAATATTGTAGTTCCCTGAAGTGCTAACATTATCTAACGGACGGACTAAAATAAACTCAGATAGAGATTTCCGATAATTTATGAATAAAGGGCGGTGGGAGGGGTAATTTTACTATCGTTATAAACAACCCACAAGTTTATGTCACTCTTCGCAATCTATATATATATATATATATATATATATATATATATATATATATATATATATTTCTTAAGGGGATAGTTACCTGACTAGTGAAGGAATTCGGAGCCCGTAGCAACAGCAGAACAAAGACTGCATTTTTAACCAATAGTATCGTATAGATCAATTTTATAATTAAGGTTTCACCCTTGAATGCCGTGTAAGAACATCTAACGAGCATCCAGGTTTGTAAAATACCACAAAATAATAATAATTGTTTGGAAAAGGTTTTTTGAGTGGTCTCAATAACTGATATAACTTGGTGCAAATGGCGGCAGGATGCTTCCGGATATTTGCGGATGTATCCCCGTAATTTGGAAATCTCTTTGGCTGATGCGTAAATTAATAATATGTACTGATCCATCACTAAATTCTGCGCGAACCTAGTGAAAATCGCTATCGCTCGTCGTTTATTAAACGTTAGCACGTAAGCGGTGCATGCTAAATAAAAAATCAGCTGTCCTGTTGGTAGAATCACATCCAACCAAACGGACACTCGACGTCTTTGTTTCCTCTTGACGTCTTCAAAAAAGTCACGGTATATTACAATTTGACCAAAATGGATCAGCACAATGACATACGCAGGG
Source organism: Adelphocoris suturalis (assembly GCA_030762985.1). NCBI lineage: Eukaryota > Metazoa > Arthropoda > Insecta > Hemiptera > Miridae > Adelphocoris > Adelphocoris suturalis. The sequence goes on along the minus strand of CM061050.1, from coordinate 33,382,771 downwards.
AACGTTGTAGTCCAATCGATAATATAGTCTAATATGCTTGGCTTTTTAAAAAAGAAGCAGTAGAAAACTACGTAGGCCACATTTAGTGCGTGGATCACACAGGAACAAGCCATCCAAGCAATTGACATCCGCTTTCGATTGAAGGGGAAAAGCCCGAAAATTTTGGAAATAAGAAATGTGAAATGTGTTTTCATTTCAGCCTTGTTCCAAATACGTCTCCGACCCTGATCAGCACTGTGAGGTGAAACTTTCGTATATTTTTTTCCTTTGTTTACGTACGTGATACCATGGTGACAAATTGCGATAAAAAATCGTAACTACTATTCAATCAATCAACGGATATAATGTGTTCCATTAATGAAGACAAACATTGCAATGCAATTAGTACCTACCTATTCCTTCTTGTTTACGTGCTGGGTACCATGGTGATTAAACATGTGGAAGACAAATTATTAATAATATTCGAACTGTCAATGAACCTGATGTATAAATTTCAACTTTCTTGGGTGAACAGGGCAGAATAAAGCTCATTCTGCTGATCGAGATTACGAAACGAAAACTTGACCTTCTTCTAGGATAACACTCTAGAATAACTTAGCAACTATCATGCAGTTGGCATGGATACACATACACACCCGTCAAAATCGGCTGAATTTTCCCCGTGCCGTCTTTTGTTGTTGATTTAACCTTTATATTTGGTTTTCTTTTGTGTTTTTTCCCCGCACCTCAACCAGAACAGTCATTAGCAGTATTTTGTTCTTGCTTTTGACGTTTTATCGAAGATTTCAGCTTTTTCATTCTGAAGAAGTTTCATTTCACGCTGATTCAGTTATTTCATTCGTCTTTAGATATCCCAGGAAGGCTGCCAATCAAATTTCAAGTTCTTGGTTCGAAATGAGAGAATTTGGTCCATCATTTAGTTCACCTCTTGATGTCGCAGAAGGAGTCCCAAATAAATTTCAACGGTGAACAGCACGGAATATATCTCACTCAGCTGATGACTGAGTCTCTTTATGTTCGAGAGAGACTCCCCTATTAAATATCAATTGTCAGGGGTGAAAACGTGCGAATTTGTCTCATCCAGCTGATCAGGACGGATTCAGTCATTGCATTGTCTCTAAATATCCGTGAGAGTCTGCCAATCAAATGTCGTGTTTCTTGGGTGGAAATGAGTTAATTTGGTCTATCGTTTAGGTAGTTCACCTCTTGATATCGCAGTAGGACTCCCTATAAATTTCAACTTTCTTGGGTGCGCAAGAAAGCCAAGAGGAGGTCGAAGGAAGACTTGTAGGTTTCGTTTCTATTCGCCAATCTGAACACCAGATCAATTTTTAGGCAATAAACTCCAATTTTCTAATAAAGAACTGATTTTCATCAATTTTGAGATTCATGGACAGCCTCCGTGGTTTTAATCAACAGCCTAGAAAAGGTTGACAACCATTTTTCAACTTACAATGGAGGTCATTTTTGAAAAAATGGGTTAGCGTTTTCAAAATTGGTCACCTTTTTTCCTCGCGGGCTCCCGTACTATATAGAGAGTTTTTGTATTTCTCGTATTGGTATTTCTCGTAAACACGAAAACAAGCTGTTAGAGCGAGCATGATGAATGCTAACCTTTTTGCATCGATTTCTCGTAGCGTTTTCGTAAGCCCGAAAGAAAGAGAACTCTTACAGAGACGTTAACGTGACTCTTGTAGTGAATCACTGCTCAAAACTCAATTGTCACAGTAGACTATTTCCAAAATATAACATGAATAAAGAAACAACGACCACATACCTCTACATCATATGAAAACGATTCAGCCGTGAAGAACAAGAATCTTTAAAACGCGTGAAATGAACCTTCTTCAGAATGAAAAAGCTGAAATCTTCGATAAAACGTCGAAAGCAAGAACAAAATACTGCTAATGACTGTTCTGGTTGAGGTGCGGGGAAAAAACACGAAAGAAAACCAAATATAAAGGTTAAACCAACAACAAAAGATGGCACGGGGAAAATTCAGCCGATTTGTCGGGTGTTTATGTGTATCCATGCCAACTGCATGATAGTTGCTAAGTTATTCTAGAGTGTTATCCTAGAAGAAGGTCAAGTTTTCGTTTCGTAATTACGATTCCGAAAAAGCTGAGCACGAGTAAAGCTGACTCTTCCCGTTCCGAAAAGCGTTTCCACGTTACGAAAACCTCTTCTCGTTTCGGAAAGGCCATTTTCGTATACGAGAAAATGAATACGAGAAGTACAAAAACTCTCTAATATTTACGGATTCTTGCTTTTAAAACATAGCTTTAGAGGGTCGTCCAATGAACCATTGAACTGCTTGTCGAACGTTTGACAGTGTTCATACCCAAAAAAATTGGTAAGTAATGCATGATTTTACAGGGACGTCCCTATGGATGGATTGTACATAATTTCGGTGAGAATTAAAATAAGAGAAAAAAAAAGTCCAGTCATGCAGCATGACCCCATGAGCGAATTTTTGAAGAAATCTTCGAACTTTCAGTCGCCATTGATCGTGTTGAGAAATTTTAGTTTATGATTTTGATAGACAAATATGGAATCAAATTATTAACACATGCACAGAGTAAACTCATCAGTTGTGATTACATTTTTTTTTTTTTTTTAAAGCACCTACTACCTACGTTTTAAACAGCATGGTTCTAAAATTGGTTATACAGGGATACTTCCATAAGAGTAGTTCAATCTGAATTTGGACAATGTTTCATGCAAATATTACCGATTTTTACAACTAGCGAACGGCAATATTTCGATTTTTGACTGATTTTTCAACTTTGAAATTTTTGAAAACTTGATACATATTCTTATAGGACATTTTACGCTGATTCCGAATATACCACATGTTAGTATGCTGAAAAAATTATTTCGCACAACAAATCGCAAAAAACAGGCTATTTTGAAATTTTGACTACATTTTTGAAAATTTCAACCCGAAGATGTAATCCGATCATGCTGGCCAACGAACTTGAACTTTCGTTTTGTGTCCTTAACATTTTAAAATTTGTTTGAAGTTTCTAGCACAATTCTACGGACAGTTATCGTCTGGAATGACACATATATACATACATACATACATACATACATACATACATACATAAAAAAATGCGTTAAACTTCAGAATATGATTCAGAATAGCCTGAAACGGATTTCTGCATAAAATGTTTTCAAAAATTCACATTCTACAAATTTTGAGGCGAGAGCAATAGCTTAATTTTCTTCAAAAATTCGCTAAAACAAACAAAAGTATCATGATTTCTCGGAACCCCCCTCCCACCCACAATTTTACCCATTCACCGAAATTAATTTTGAAACTTCCAAGGTCGCATCACGACTAAAATCTAGATGGACCAGACAATAAGAACAATCGCGAAAAGTCTGTGGAATATAATAAAAATATCACGATTGATGTATTATCCGTTCCATCCACCCCCTTCATCAAGAAATTTGAAACTCCTTTTACTTTTTCCAGAACTAGTTCAAATTCCAAGATGAACAAAACAGAATCACGAAAGTTGGCAGGAAATAGTAATAACATCATGATTTATCAGTATTACCCCCTCCATCCACCCTTTCTCTTGATGAAATTTGAAAATCCTGACATACTACCCAACACAGTATCGAAATCATAATGGAACAGAATTAGAATCACGAAAATCGGTAGAGATTTGTAGCTTCGGTAGCGCTTGAAAAAACTTGAATCGGTAATTATCGCAACCACCCCCCACCACGACTGAAATCCGAAATTTTCGAAGTAGGTATTATTGTACAGCAAGACTAAAATTGGAGTCGAACAAAATGAGAATTTCAAAAATCGGTTGAGAGTTGTAGACTGGGTATCGTCGACATTTTGATTTTGTCGAGAAAAAAAAACCACGTTTCATCGGCTTTACCATCATGAAATTCAAAATTTCCGAGGTTTGTTGCACGACTAGACAAAAATTGGGATCGAGCAAAGAAAGTATTTCGAAAATCAGTTGTCAATTGTGGCCTGGGCAATATCGACTAACTTTTAACATGGAATCATGTTTTAGCGATGGATCCCCCGCCGAAAAGTGAGACTATAAAGTGAGATGAAAGTAGCGCCAATAATTGTGATGATTTCGTCTTACAACCGAGTCGTTGCTAGGGATATGATACTTCGTCGTTTTTCATCCCACAAAATTCGTTGACCATTCGTTCGAAAGCTCTCGATTTATCCAACCATACTATATTAACTACTGCGAAGTGCGTGGCCAACAAGCTGAGTTATGAGCATGGTTATATGAATAATTGTTTACACACAGGTGATCATTCTCAATAATTTATATTGTGAACATGATTGCAACCGCTTTTCAATTTCTGATAATTTCATTGAGCTGGTGTTTCGATTATGTGATTCATAGCAGGTGATCCGAATATTGCGAGAACGGTTAGATTTGTGAAGCGGTGGTTAAATTATTTTAATAGGTAATTTCTATACTTTACACTATAGGAAGCTGTAATTTCGTACGTATTTGTCACTAAAATCCGTGTTGAGGCATTCTGAAACGAATCTTAAAGTTTACCGCTTTTTCTACGATTTATATATATATATATATATATATATATATATATATATATATGTATATATATATATATATATATATATATATATATATATGTTATAGTACCAAAACCGCTGATCTATCTTTATTTCTGCTGAATCAGCCCACCGAGGCTATATAAGCTTGATTCCCCCACCGTTCGAGTCAGTCTCGTTGCTCCGCTCGTACGCTACGTATCTCCGTTCCGTTTTCCTTAGTTAAACTTGTGTTCCGTCGGTTCCAAATAAAGAAAGTGCTTTTTAAAAACTCTTTTCTCTCGGCACCCGACGTAACTGGCGCAGTCGGTAGGACACACCGATTCTCGGATTTTCTCGGACTATTCGGAAATCTCTGTTTCAACAGTTAAGGTGTGTCGAAGAACCCCGCGCTCAACAGAACCGGAGTGCACACGGATACGGCAAAGACTTCTACGATCTACGGGATACGGACAACGGACTCCTGAAGAAGATGTTGAGACTGTAAGTAACTTCAATTCTACAATTTTCAACGATTCAGCTCACATCTCTTCAGTTAGGTTAAACATCGACTGGATACCGTTGTGTTGAGGTAAATACAAAAGAATATTGTATTTCCTCCTCCCCAGCGATCAAAGTAGATTTAAAAGACCGCACCCTGGTCTTAGGTTAAACATCGACTGGATACCGTCGTGTTGAGGTAAATACAAAGGAATATTGTATTTCCTCCTCCCCAGCGATCAACGTAGATTTAAAAGACCGCACCCTGGTCTCTCCAAGTTAAAGACCGTACCCTGGTCATTTACAAGAATTATTCTTAAGGACCGCACCCTGGTCTCATCAATTTAAAATATTCAAAGACCGTACCCTGGTCAAATAAATAATTTTTAGAGACCGTACCCTGGTCAAATAAATAATTTTCAAAGACCGTACCCTGGTCAAATAAATAATTTTTAAAGACCGTACCCTGGTCAAATAAATAAATTTTAAGGACCGCACCCTGGTCAAATAAATCAACTTTAAGGACCGTACCCTGGTTCCAAATATAATTATTATAAACCGTCAGAGTACCTACTGAATACTTGTACTCTAAGAGCTTCATTAATCAACTTTAATCGAAATTCTAAAAAATTCCTAAGGTCAAGGAACCAAAACCCCTAGCCAGCTTTTGGGATTGGAGTAGTTTACGCAGACTCCACAGAAGCATGGACCTAGGCGATATCCCACTTCCACCTGGACCAGCACCTCCAGTTAATGCAGCTGCTCTACTGCAAAGAGCATTAAACCCGATTCCTGAGGAACCTCCAAGAATTCCGTTCCAACCAGATCCGATTCCGGTAGCACCTCTACCTGAACCTCAACAGCCGCCCCAGCAGCCTCCAGAATTCCGTAGGGAATATAATAGGTTAATTCCCGAATTTAACGGAGAACCATTAATACTAGCAAAATTCCTAAAACAATGTGATAAGATATATTTAAGGTTTTATAATCATGTTGATAGAGATGATTTCCAGAACGATGTGATCCTAGGTGTGATTACGTCTGAACTAGGGTCATCAGTAGCCGAAAAAATCTATGTCAACACTATAGATACATACCCAGAACTTAGGAAGGCATTAATTCAAACTTATAGCGATAAGCGTGATACTTACACTTTACTTTCAGAATTAAGCGCAATGAAACAATCCCCGCATGAAGATTGTTTCAATTTTCATGACCGTATATGTCTAATTCTTAATTCACAGGTGGCGTATCTCCAACTGAATATGCGTGAGCATGCTCCGATTTTATCGGAATACATGCGAAATTACGCTCTAAGGGTATTCGTGCACGGTATTTCCGAACCGTTAGGAAGCCTACTTAGAACCAAAAATCCAACCAACTTGGGCATGGCTCTATCCATGCTAACTAATGATTTCAATTTAAAACCCAAAGATAAATCTTCCTCCTTCAGACCCACTCAACAAAGCTCGCCACCAGCACGGGCGACGAACGGTAATCAGCCAGGTGCTGCATCAGCAAACCGGATGATGCCAAGGCCGCATTCCGTGCCGCAGACCCCGACTAATTATCAATTCCAGCCGAGGTCTCCCCAACAATATGCTCCGCGCTTCACGCCAAAGTATAATACAACTCAAAACGTTCAACAGCCTACACAAAATCAGCCCGGTTTGAATAGAAATCCGAATTCAAAATTCCAAAATTCAGCTAAACCTAATTATCCGCAAAATCAAGCGAAAAATCCAAATTTTTCCCAAAATCGATCGAGTATGAACAAAAGTGTCGTACCGATGTCCATTTCGACCAAAAACACCAATCTCAACATGATTGAGAATCCTGAGCCACCAGAAAACATTCAAGGACCATTTTTTGATAATCAGAACGCCCAATATTGTGATTCAACTCTCATGAATACGGATGTTCAATATGAACATCAATACAACGATCCAGAGATGGATCAGATGAGTTATGAATTCGGGAATATGCTCTCGGAAAATTCCAATGGAAACACGGGTTACCAAACCGATCCTTTTTTAGAGGAAATGAGCCTCACGAAATTATCGAACTCTTAAACTTTCCAAATCCTCAAGGTAAACTTCCGTATATAATAATGCCAAAAACAAATCTTAAAATATTAATAGATACAGGTGCAACTAGGAGTTTCATTAATCCCGAAATTGCCTATAAATATTTCCCTTCAAAAATTCAACCAGACTCAGGTTTAGTAAGAACGGCGCATGGCATATCACAGTTCAACCGAAGTGCGCTAGTACCTTGTGGAGAATTATTCAATTCATATGGACTGAACCTTCCGTTCATCATGTTTAAATTTCATGACGAATTTAACATGCTTATCGGAACTGACCTCTTGCTATTCCTGGAAGCCGATGTAAAATGCAGAAAAAGAATACTTAAAACCCCCAACATAACCCTGGAATTGTTTTTCACAAACACTAACGCGAGAAATTCAGATAATATTCCGGAAGTAGGCTCCTATCAAATTGACGCAAGGACCATTCAACAAGTAAAAATAAAATTGAAAAACATAGAAAATGGCGAAGCCATCATTCCTAGAACAAAGGTAGGAGACATAGAAATTCCCCAATGCCTAGCTCTAGTGAATAACTCTTATGCCCATGTTCATGTTATGAATCCGACCGAAAAACCTCTAGATTTTAGGCAAAACGAACCCATCATAGGCGAACCTGTCCTTGATAACCTTTTTCTTGAAAGCGAATCCACTGATCAACCTTCGGCTCCTAATCAGTCAAAAATTAAAACTAAACCTAGGCTAGACCTAACTAAACTACGTCTAGACCATATGAATGAGGAGGAGAAACAAGAAATTCTAAAACTACTAAAAGAATATTCTGACCTGTTCCATTCTGACGATCAACCTTTAACTTTCACTAATCACGTAAAGCACCACATACGAACTTCTGACGAGATACCGATTTACACCAAACCTTACAGATACCCGAACGTATACAAAGACGAAGTTAAAAAACAGATTAACGACATGTCGAAACAAAAAATTATAAGACCTTTAAATTCCCCTTACAATGCTCCATTATGGGTAGTACCAAAAAAGCTGGATGCATCTGGACGAGCTAAATATAGACTTGTCGTTGATTGCAGGAAACTAAACGAACGGACGATATCAAACAAATTCCCTCTACCAAACATTACGGACTTATTAGACAAACTTGAACGATGCCAATATTTTAGTACTCTTGACTTGGCCTCTGGATTCCATCAAATGGAATTAGATGAATCGTCAATCCCGAAAACTGCTTTCTCAACGGACACAGGACATTACGAATTTCTTAGACTCCCATTCGGTTTAAAGAACGCCCCTCCATCCTTCTCTCGCCTAATGAGCGATATTCTGAGAGGACTTCAAAATGAAATATGTTTGATTTATGTCGACGACATTTTGATTTACAGTACCAGTTTACAAGAACACGTCGAACGCCTTAGGGAAGTCTTCAAAAGACTACGAAAATCAAACTTGAAAATTCAGCTAGATAAAACGGAATTTTTGCGTAAAGAAACGGGATTTTTAGGACACGTTGTATCCGCTGAAGGAGTTAAACCAAACCCGGATAAGGTAGAGGCAATTGCAAAATTTCCTGTTCCTAAGACGAGAAAAGAAATAAAACAGTTTCTCGGACTTTTAGGCTATTATAGAAAATTCATACCCAACTTTGCTAAAATCACTAAACCTTTCACAGCCTGCTTAAAGAAAAATTCCAAAATCAACTATGATAGTCACGAATATTTGGAATGCTTTGACCACTGTAAAAACCTATTGATGAACTCACCAATTTTACAATATCCCCAATTTGACAAAGAATTTAACGTAACTACAGACGCAAGTGACGTAGCCGTGGGAGCCGTTTTGAGCCAATATAACGATCAAAAAGCGGATTTACCGATTCATTTTGCGAGTCGAACACTATGTGATTCTGAGAGAAAACTGTCAACAATAGAAAAAGAACTTTTAGCCATCGTTTATGCCCTAAAAACATTCCGCCCATATTTATATGGACGTAAATTCACATTGTTCACCGATCACCGTCCCCTTCAATGGCTTTTCAGTTTAAAGGATTGTTCATCCAAACTATTTAGATGGCGATTAAAATTAAGCGACTATGACTTCACTATTAAATATAAACCTGGATCTGCCAATCACGTAGCCGATGCACTATCTAGAATAGAACTGAACAACAGCGATAGTCCCCAACCTAGTACGTCAAATATAGATAACATTCTAAGCGACGAGGAGGCTATGCGCGAAATAATTACAGATTTCGACAATGACCCGAATGTTCGCGAAGTCGTAGACGAAATAATGGAAACCTATAGACGATCTAGGGAAGGTATCGAAAACGCTACCAATAGAGACAATCAGTCCCTCGCCGTCAACCTAGAATCGGCAGCGCCCGAACTAGATTCCGTTGATACAATACACTCCAACGCCGAAGGCAATACAGTCCTGACCATCCCAATTAAAGAGGGTATAGTCAACCATGGACTTAACCAAATATTAATAAAACTCGTTTCGAATAATCCCAAAACTCCAAAAATTACAAAACCATTCGGAACTAAAACTCGGATAAATGTGGAATTTTCAAAAACCAATTTCAAAAATAATGTAATCGATTTTGTGAAGGAATATGTACGCCCACATATAGAATACTCCTTGTATTTCTATAATGATGATAAGGGAGAAATCTACCAAGAATTCGCATCCGTGATGATGAGCGTCTTTAGAGAGTCAACTTTAAAAATGACTAAGTACACTGATCTCGTACAGGATGTCCCTAACGAAGACGAAGTGGAAAACATAATATCTAATTATCATATCGGGAAAACGAATCATAGAGGCATAACGGAAACATATGCAAAAATCAAACGCACATATTTCTGGCCGAACCAAAAAGGTACCATACAAAATTTTATCAACCGTTGCGAGACTTGTCTGGCTACAAAATACGACCGCGTGCCCATTAAACCAAAATTTAATGTAACTCCAACACCCACGCGACCTTTCGAGATAGTACACATAGATAAGTTTACCTTAGATGGTGGCAAATTCCTTACCATCCTTGATGCTTTCTCAAAGTATGCTCAAGCATATCACTTAACCAGCAATTCAAGTCTTGACGTTGTAAAAAATCTGTTGACTTACTTTACCCATCACGGTATCCCGAAAATGATAATATCCGACAATGGGGCAGAATTCGATTCGTCTCTAGTGAAAGAACTCCTGAACCTTCACAAAGTAGAAATTCATTTCATTTGTAGCCAAAATCCCAATAGTAACGGAGCAATAGAAAGGTTCCACTCGACCTTAATAAAACATATCCGACTCTTCAATAACCGATCCGAATTCTCCTGTGACTCCATGGTCACAAAAGTAAAATACGCCTTAATAGCGTATAACAATTCGATTCATTCGGTAACCGCTCTTACTCCTTTTGAAGTCGTTTATGGTCATATAGAACCAGGTAGCCCCCTCGAAGCAGATTTAGAACGAATAATGCTAAACGATTACACCACGAAACACAAGGACCGAACAGCCAGGTTATATTCCGAAATTCATAATCGCAGTTCCCGAACAAAAGAAAAAGCCATCAATAAAGCTAACGAAAATAGAGAGATTATACCAGATATTCCCGAAACCATATTTGTAAAAAACAAACAATTCATGAGCAAAACAAAAAATAAATATAGTAAGGAAACTTTGGACAAATTGGATGTAGATAAGAAAACGGCAGACATCGTTCCTCGTCATCACAACACCCAAAAGAGAATTCATATTTCCAACATCAAACGACCCAGGAAGTTAGGTACTAAACAAACTCCAGAATCCTCAGAAACCTCGGATGACTCAGACATAGATTCAGATCCAGACTCCCCCCCTCACAGACCTTGGAAATCAAAACAGCATTTTGGTCCTAGAAAATAAACTATAGAATGTAATTCCGTCTTACGTCATTACAGGTTATTGCTTACAACTGCAGCCCTCTGTGCAGAGGTCAAGAACCTCAATAGAAGTGGAGGAATAATCCCAATCGACCTGGGACCTGCCAAATTAGAGGAGACAGAACATGTACTAACCCACTATTACGAACTAACTGGAATCTATACAGAAGTCGACAATTTAAATTCCAACTATTCCTCTCTCGTACGACTAACCCAAAATTCTCGCAAACTCCATGACAAACTCGACGAATATTGTTCATTCTTCAAACATGTACAAATGCTCGTTGAACAAAAAATTTCAAACATAAGACTTCACGGAGAAACCAGACAGAAACGAGGACTGATCAATGGTTTAGGAACTGTTATTAAAGCAATCACTGGAAATTTAGACAATGATGATAAAGAAAAATTCGACAACATTATTAACGATATCGATAAGCGCAATAAGAACCTTCAAACGAAGTTCTCTCAACAGTATTCCGTGGTTAATCAACTTATCACCAACTACAACAAAACCCTCCAAACCATTCAATTCAATAGCGACCAAATAAAACATAAATTTGCGGAAATAAATACTATCGTAAACTCATTTGATGGTCAAACAATTATCTACAAAGATATAATGTATCATCTTCAAACATCCATGAATCTCATCCTCAATCTGCTGTCAGAAATCGAAACATCAATCACCTTTTGTAAACAAGGCATTTTACACCCTAGTATCATAAGTACTCACGTTCTGGAAATCGAATTACACAAGTTGTCACTAAATCTAACTGATCTGCTGACCTATGAGTCCTTAATTAGAGTACAATGTAACATTCGTAGCAACAGAATTGTGTATTTCCTCACACTACCAGTTTACAAAAATGTTGATTATCATTTGTACTATTTATACTCCACACCTTGGCATGTCAACGAAGAGTACACTACAGTAATACCTAAATTTAAATATCTATTGAAGAATGGTAATGAGATCCTTCCACTATCCGATCGTTGTATTTTTAATGAGCAATTTTATTGCAATGCGGAATTGTTATCACAAGCAAATGCTTTTTGTGAACGTAACATCCTGTCGAATGGCTCCACGAGTACTTGTCAATTTACGAAAATATCAATTGCAACAAATTACATATCTATCGTCCCCGAAACCAACCAATTATTGGTAGTTTTTCCTCAAGAGGACCAACTACAGATTAAAAGTTCAGATAAATCGGAAACACTCACCCTACAAGGTATCCATCTCGTCAACCCCAACTCTGACTCAGTTTATTATCACGACAAATTAATGTCATCAAAACTTACCAGTACGGGAAGTCCCACTTTGTTAAGCATATCTACCCCGAAATTTGATTCCCTTAACTTCACTCACATGTCTATGCGTTTTGACGACATCAACCTCAAAAACTTAGACAACTTTCATTTAAACTTAAACCCTTTTGATAACGACCAAGATGGTCTTAATTGGTACCCCTCCATATTGCCAAGCATATGGACTATAATACTCTACGTATTAATATTGTCACTATTCGGGAACACAATCATAAATTATAGACAGAAATGTGGGAGAGCCACACACATTAGCGCTCTAAAAATCCAAAATCACCTTTTGATTAGCAGATTATTATTTAGAATACTTTTTATGCCATAAATTAATATTTTAACATTTCTTTGATCCAAAAAACTCACATTTTAAAACGATTTAATATTGTACCATTCGGTAATTTACGAAAATTCGCTCATACGATCATGCTGCATGACTGGGACTTATTCTCTCTCATGCTTGGGTTGCCGCTAACTCCCTCCACCCCTGGATCAATTCCATCAGGTCGTCCATGTATTGATGAAGCCTGGTTTCAGAGGGAAGTCCTAAAAATGTAGGTGCTTCGTTTATGACTAATCAATTCTATACAAAATATTGACTCTAATAATGTTAATGTTAAGATATCAATATCTTAGTATATAATATACAACTAAAAGTAGGTACGTACCATAAAGTGAAACTAAAACTATCAAAAATAAACTCGTTGACAGCCTCTACGTTAAACTGTTGCCCTTCCATAAGATATGACCTGACTACACCATTGTTCATAATACTTGCTTGATGGTTAGATGTGCTGTATTCAGCAAGAACGACATCTCTTGGGGTATTCAATATTGTAGTTCACTAAAGTGCTAACATTATCAGACAGACGGGCTGATAGATATCTCAAATAGTTCATGAGATACAGTGGCGGGAGAGGTAGGTAGGTACTATTATTATGGTTATAAGCAGTCCACAAGTGCATGTCTGCATGTCACTCATCTATATATATATATATATATATATATATATATATATATATATATATATATATATATATATATATATATATATATATATATATATATATATATATATATATATATATATATATATATATATATATATATATATATATATATATATATATATATATATATATATAAGCAGTCCACAAGTGCATGTCTGCATGTCACTCATCTATATATATATATATATATATATATATATATACATTTTCTTAGGGGAATAGTTACCTGAGTAGAGAAGGAACTCGGAGCCCATAGCACTAGCAGAACAATGAGTACATTTTTAATCAAAAGTATCGTACACCACAACTTTATATATAAGTTTTCACTCGTGAATACCACGTAAGAACATCTAACGATCATCCAGATTTGTAAAAAACCGCAAAATATTAATAATTGTTTGGAAAAGGCTTTTTGAGTCGTCTCTATAACTGCTATAACCTGGTGCAAATGGTGGCAGGATGCGTCCGGATATTTTTTTATGTATCCCCGTAATTTTGCAATCTTTTTGGCTGAAGCGTAAATTAATAAAATGTACTGATCCATCACTAAATTATGCGCGAAACGAGTTAAAGTCGCTATCGCTCGTTGGTTACCACTAATCATTTGCATGAGGGCGGAGCATGCTAAATAATGAATCAGCTGTCCTGTTGGTAGAATCACATCCAACCAAACGGATAGTCGACGTCTTTGTATCCTCTTGACGTCTTCAAAAAAGTCACGGTATATTACAATTTGACCAAAATGGATCAGCACAATGATGTATGTAGGAAAAGTAGTAGTAAAATCTACAATATACTCTAATATGCTGATCTTCTCGTCAAAAAAGCTGAAGAAAACTACGAAGGAAAATATTAGCGCGTGGATCACACCGTAACACGCCAACCAAGCATATGACACGCCCTTATCATAGGGGAAAACCCCGAATATTTTGGAAATAAAAAATGTGAAATACGTTTTCATTTCAGTCATGTTTCAAATCCGTGTCAGACCCTGATCAGCACTGTGATGTGAAACGTATTTATATTTTTTGACTTTGTTTATGTACGTGATACCATGGTGACAAATTGTGTTAAAAAACCTTAACTACTATTCAATCAATCAACGGATATAATGTGTTTCATTACTGAAGACAAACATCTAACGTACGAGTTAGTTATATAGATATATTTAAATAGGACTTTTTATTTTAGTTATTTATTTTAGGAGTAATATGTAATAATTATATTCATGTCGCACTTCTGTGCGATTCGTAACTACCTATTCCTTCTTGTTTATGTGCTGGGTACCATGGTGATTAAACATGTGGAAGACTAATTATTTTTATCATTCGAACTTTAATGAACAGCTGATGTATAAATTTCAACATTCTTGAGTGAATAGCATAGAATATATCTCACTTAGCTGATTAGACTGGAGAGCCTGTCATTTCATTCGTCTCTTTATGTTAGAAAGAGACTGATTCCCTATCAAATTGCGACTGTCAGGGGTAAAAAAGTGCAAATGTGTCTCATTCAGCTGATCAGGACCAATTCAATCATTGCATTCTTCCCTAGATATCCCAAAGAGGCTGCCTATCAAATTACATCGTTCACTTCGCCTCTTGGTGGCAGATAGATTTCCTATGAAATTCCAACTTTCTTGGGTGAGCAGGACAGAATATAGCTTACGCAGCTACTCAATTTTATCGCCACTTGGTGTTCCAGAGAGACCCCCATTAAATTTCAACTTTAGGGGGTGAAAAAGTGTGAATTTGTCTCATACAGCTGATCACGACGGAGTTTCATTTGTCCCTGAAAGGCTTCATAATAAATTTAAAATTTCTATAGTGAACAGTAGAGACTGGAAAACGATAGCTCGTGCGGCTTGCAAGAAGGGTGATAAACCGTATGACGTTACCGATCAAATTTCTTCTTATGACTGGAAAAACTTTGTTCAAAAACCCTTCGTAATGAGAAATAACGACATGAATAGAAATCCTGCACACCGGCACGCCCCAATTACAAATTTATGTGCCTGCCGGTGCTTCATGACTAGGCACATAAGTGCCGTGTCAAAAACTCCACGTCTGCTGGACCTGATGGTATTTCTGCCCGACGCTGGAATAAAGCCCCAAAAAATGTCAAGCTGCTTATCCTCAACCTGTTACTTCTATCGGGAAGATCCCCGAAAGCGTTGGCCCGCGCCCGGACAATTTTCATCCCAAAAAAAAGAGAGAAAAAAAAATAGGAGGAATTGGGCCTGGAGGCTACCGCCCGATTTCAATATCATCGGTTGTTTTCCGCCACTTTCAAAAGATTCTGGCATCTCGCTTTCAAGTGGCTGGTGTCATAGGTGACGTAAAGAGAGCATTTCGGCCATCGGATGGCACAGCGGAGAACCTAACAGTTCTCCAAACTGTCATTTCACTGGCCCACATCAAGAAACGGCAGCTCCATCTTGCCGCTCTGGATGTCGCTAAGGCCTTTGACACAGTTAGCCACTTTGCCCTGACCGATTGTCTTCGTGGTGTTGGGGTCCTGCTCGTTTAATTGAGTATGTTGCCTGTCTGTACCACGAAGGCATGACGGTCCTCGAGGCAGGAGGCGAGATGTCGGGGGGTGTTGTCATTGGGTGCGGGGTACGCCAGGGAGATCCTCTGTCGCCACTCCTCTTCAACCTGGTCGTGGATACATCCTTGGGTAAGCTGCCAGATGAAATAGGGTTTAACTGGGGTGCCAGTAGGTGCATTGGCTTTTGCTGATGATGTCATCCTACTCGCAGAAACCTGTGAGGGCTTGCAGATTGCCCTCAATGCCTTTGCTGAGCAGCTAGCCAGGTGTGGTCTAGTGGTCAACCGTTCTAAGTGTGGGTCTGTCTCCTTGGTCCCGTCGGGCCGCCAACATAAGGTGAAGGTGGTGGATGAGGAGTGCTTTGTCTTAGGACAGACACCCATCCCCACCCGATCCGTGTTGGAGGTCTGGCAGTACCTTGGGGTCGACTTCATGGGTGTGGCCACTATAGCCCCAAGCCATGTGGACCTTGGTGGAGCAAGCTCTATTCCAGCTCGTGTCACCAAGGCTCCATTGAAGCCACAGCAGAAGCAGCGCCTCCTTCGCACATACTTACTGCAAAGCTAACCTATGGGTTAGTCATTGGTAGGCTTACTGCGGGGAGGCTGCTTGAGTTAGATCGTGAAGTTCACTCTGCTGTGCGCTCTTGGCTAGGCTTCCCACCTGGTGTCCCGAGTGCTTACATCCACGCACCGGTCAAGGCCGGTGGGCTCGGTATTGTATCTCTTTCTGCCAGCATCCCATCTTTATGCCGCCAGCGCCTGCTTGCCCATAGGGGATCGAGCTGGGAGGTCGCCCGCACGGCTGCTGACCTGGACTTTGTCCGGCAGCAGTTGTTGTGGTGCGATCGAGCAACACCAACTGCTCCCAAACCCAGCTCATCTGCTGAGTTTGCTGCTGCACTGCATGAGTCAGTAGATGGTAAAGAACTCCGACATTGCTCTGAATCCCCCATTTCTACCCAGTGGGTGGAATGGGCTTCAGAGGGCATTGGGGCCCACGACTATCGCCATTTTCACGCCGTCCGGGTGGCTACGCTAGCCACCTCGGTGAGGTGTTCGAGGAGTAGTCGCAGGACAGTAGACACCATTTGCCGTGCCTGTCGGGATAAAAATGAGAATCTCTATCATGTGATGCAGCAGTGTCCTCGTACTCACGGTGGCTGCATTTCACGTCACGATGGGGTTGCCAAGCAGATAGCAGGTGCTTTGTCATCTAGCGGTTAGGATGTCGAAAGGGAGAGACTATACCACATGCCGAGTGACTGGGGCAAGAAGCCAGATATCGTTGCGATCAAGCCCCATGGGTCTGCCATAATCCTGAATGTTCAGGTTGTCAGTGGCAGCGTGGACATGGAGCAGACCTGGCGGGCTAAGAAAATTAAATATGATAGAAATGATCTGCGACAAGCGATATCTGAGCTAATAGGAGTGGCACCTAGTAACATCAAGATCATTGCCACGACCGTGTCATGGCGCGGGGTGTGGTGCGGGAAAAGCACCACGGAGTTACTCGAGTTGGGCATCTCAGCGGGAGTGCTCCTTGGTATCATCACCCGCGTCCTGAGGGGTTCTTACTTTGAACTGGTGGTCATTTTATAGGGGCACTTCCTTTCATCCCGTTCTTCCTCCTCGTTCTGCAACTTCCCTTATCCCTAGAGCTGGCGTCGGGTAATTCTGGGTGTCCTCCCCACTGTTTTAGTTCATTTGTTTATTTTTCAATTTAATGGTGTGCCCCCTCCGCCTTTAAGGGGAGGTTAGTAAAAAAAAAAAAAAATGTGTGTGTTAATTTATATATATGTGTCATTCCAGACAATGACTCTCCTTAGGATTAAGATAAAAATTTCTTTCTTGTTCCAAAAAATCAATCTTTCTATATGAAAAGATGAGATTGTTCGCCAGCATTTTTTGAGCACATTAGGTAAATTGTTCGATATCAGAAAATGTACTTTAAAAAACCACTAAACATGGCTTAAAAGCTAAAAATTGTTAAATATATGACAGAATATCACTCAAATAAAGTTTTTCAATTGTGAAATAGAACATTCATAAATATATGTACAAAATTATGCCTATAAGTGTACTTAAATTTCATCAAAATTTGTTCAAAAATCGTTAAAAACTGCAAAAAAGCCAAAAATCCAAATCACTTTTTGAATGGCAGATTAATATTTAGAATACAGTTAATGCCATAAAATTAATAGTACACATTTCTTTGCATCCAAAAAACTCAAAATTCAAAAAGGTTCAACATTGCACCATACGGTAATTAGCGAAAATTCGATCAAACGATCATGCTGCATGACTGGAACTTTTTTCTCTCATGTTTGGGTGTCGCTAGTTCTCACAAACTTTGGTGTCGTTACGCAAATTTTAGAATGGCCCGCAGCCCAAAAACATATCCATGTTAAAACTAAAACTATCTCAAATAAACTCGTTGACTGCCTCTACGATAAACTGTTGCCCCGCCATGAGAAATTACTCCACTACAATATCGGTCATAATATTGATGATAATTGATGACTGGTAAACAGATGCTCACAAACATTCAACTGATGCAGCAGCTATGAATACTGCAGCAGCTTGTATGATGACAATATCGAATGATATGGATAGGTGTGCTGTATTCAGCACGAACCACATCTCTTGGGGTACACAATATTGTAGTTCACAAAATTGCTAACACTATCTGACAGACGGACGAAATAGACTCAGATAGAGATCTCAGATAGTTTATGAAGAAAGAGTGGTGGGAGGTTTATTATACTATTATATATATATATTTCTTAGGGAGATAGTTACCTGAGTAGAGAAGGAACTCGGAGCCCATAGCACTAGCAGAACAATGATTACATTTTTAACAAATACTGTCGTATACCACCATTTTATAATTACTCTTCCACCCTGGAATGACATGTAAGCGAATCTAACGAACATCCAGATTTGAGAAGTGCCGCAAAATAATAATAATTGTTTGGAAAAGATTTTTTGAGTCGTCTCTACAACTGATATAACTTGGTGCAAATGGTGACACGATGCTTCCGGATATTTGCTGATGTACCCCCGTAATTTGGAAATCTCTTTGATAGATGCGTAAATTATTAATACGTATTGATCCATCACTAAATTATGGGTGATCCGACTCAAAATCGCCAGTGCTCGTTGGTTACTAAACGTTTGCACGTATGCGGAGCATGCTAAATAATGAATCAGCTGTCCTGTTGGTAGAATCACATTCAACCAAAACGATACTCGACGTCTTTTTATTCTCTTGACGTTGTCAAAAAAGTCACGGCCACTTACGATTTGACCAAAATGGATCAGCACAATGATATACGTAGAGAAATCCGTAGCAATATCTAAAATATACTCTAATATGCTGATCTTCTTGGCAAAAAAGCAGAAGAAAACTGTGAAGGCGAAAATTAGCGCGTGGATCACACAGGAACACGCCATCCAAGCAATTGACAAACCCTTTTCATTGAAAGGAAAAACCCCGAAAAATTTGGAAATTAGAAATGTGAAATATGTTTTCATTTCAGTCTTGTATCAAATCCTTGTCAGACCCTGATCAGCACTGTGAGGTGAAACGTATTTATATTTTTTGCCTTTGTTTATGAACGTGATACCATGGTGACAAATTGTGATGAAAAGTAGTAGCTACTATTTAATCAATCAACAGATATAATTTATTCCATTACTGAAGAAAAACATATAGATTTATTTAAATAGGACTTAGTTATTATGTGTAATTTATATTAGGAGTAATAATTATATTTATGACGCACTGCTACGTGATTTGTACCTACCTATTCCTTGTTGTTTACGTGCTGGGTACCATGGTGATCAAACGTGATGAACAAATTATTAATATTATTCGTATTTCGTACTGTCAATGAACTTGATGCATATATTTCAACTTTCTTGGGTGAACTGGAATCATTCATTTCATTGTTCTTTAGATATATCTGAATGGCTGCCAATCAAATTTCAAGTTCTTGGGTCGAAATGAGATAATTCGTTCCATCATTAAGTTGACCTCTTGATGTCGCAGAAGGACTCCCAAATAAATTTCGACGGTGAACAGCATAGAATATAACTCAGCAGATTAGACTGGAGCCTGTCATTTCATTCTTCTCCAGGTGTTTGAGAGAGACTCTCATTGAATTCTAACTGCCAGGCGTGGAAACGTGCGATATTGTCTCATTCAGCTGATCAGGACGGGTTCAGGCATTGCATTCGTCTCTAGATATGCCAGAGAGGCTGCCTATCAAATTTCAAGTTTCTTGGGTGGAAATGAGTGTATTCGGTACATCGTTTGGTTCGGCTCTTGATGTGGCAAAAGGATTTCCAATTAAATTTCAACTTACATGGGGGAGCAGGACAGAACATAGCTCACTCAGCTGAATAGGGTAGAGCCGGTCAATTACAGCAACTTATGAAGTAACGAGACGTCTGAGACCAGACTTCCACATTGGAGACTGAGTGTACAAAAGATTGAGATGGTGCTCCTGAAGCACATATCGTCCTGTGGAGTATGGAGCTTAAAAGCTACGTCACATGGGAACCTGTTGTGCACTTTCTCCAGCTGGTAAATATGACAGCTGTAGTACAGGCTCCAGACCACGGAAGCATACTCCAGGATCGGAAGTATCAGTATGCTGCAGAGAGCTATTACAGCAGGCACGAATTTGAACTTCCTTGTGTTTCACTTGTTAAGAAACAGCACACGCATTGCTCTGCTCGAGACAAAAGAAATGTGATCAGCAATGGTACGCTAGTGATCCAGTATCACGCCAAGATCCCGAACTGATGTCACTCGTCCAAGCCTTGAGGTTCCTATTGGGTAGTCTAGAATCAGTGGAGCAGAAGAGCAATGAAACGTCAATAATGAACACTTCGTATAGCTGAGGGTCCAACCACTGGGTGAATACCATCCATCAAGAGCAGTCAATGCATCCTGGAGGATTTCCCAATCAGCCGGAGACTCTACCACTCGGAAGATTTTCGTTGCACAACTAGACTGAAATTGGGATCGAACAATGTAAGTAACTCAAAAATCAGTTGAGAATTGTGGCCTGGGTAACATCGACAAATTTGTGTCCCAGATACATACACCTATGATTTTTTCACGGATTCGGTGTTAGAATGGTCTGAAACGGATTTGTCTCCAGTTAATAGAGATTTTATGCACTTCTCGTATTCATTTTCTCGTGTAAGAAAATGGCCTTTCCGAAACGAGAAGAGGTTTTCGTTACGTGGAAACACTTTTCGGAACGGGAAGAGTCAGCTTTACTCGTGCATAGGGACGTTCCGATACTACCGATATGAGTAGGTATCGATACTTTTGTTTCGATACTACTGGTATCATATTGGTATCGAATCATCTGAAATTAAAGTCGTATCGAAAGAAAATCCGCAGTATCGAATAAGTAATTCCTTTTTAGATGAACATAATTTACATCTAATATATATAATTCTCGTGTCACAGTTTTCGTTGCCATACTCCTCCGAAACGGCTTGACCGATTTTGATGAAATTTTTTGTGCTTATCCGGTATCTATGAGAATCGGCCAACATCTATTTTTCATCCCCCTAAATTTAGGGGTAGTCCACCCCTACATTTTTTTATATTTTTTTTTTTAGACAAAATTTTTAATTTCTATTTTAATTAACGTCTGCCAAGTTGGGTGGGCAGTATAACTTCCTCAAGCGAGCGAAGCGAGCAGCATCCCCCACAGAAGTTAAACCCACCCTTAGAGATCTACCTTTGCGAGCGAAGCGAGCAACATTCCCTACATACCACACTTTGCGAGCGAAGCGAGCAACATTCCCTATATGCCACACTTTGCGAGAGAAGCGAGCAATTTAATGGGGGGTCCGGGGGGCTTGCCCCCCGGCTGGACGTGGAGGCGAGCGGAGCGAGAATTGCTATGCAATTCTTAGGCCGACCCCCAATAATTGTTTTTGTAACGTCCGAGACGAAATTAAAGATGATTTTCACGTACAACCGAGTAGTTGAGTAGTTGCTATAGATTGTGTCACAACTTCAGTGCTTTTCACGTACAACCCAGCCGTTGTTAGGGGAATGAAACTTCCGCAGTTTTCATCGCACAAAAATTGTTCGCCAATCGTTGGAAAGCGCTTGATTTATGTGATAAATGTTCACATTTCAAGCTACCAATTTCCCTCTCCTTACGTACCTGGCTACATTCCAAAACTAAGTTGATTCAAGCTAAGAATTGCATTATCCTCGTTTTCTACGCAGTAGAAAAGAGAAAACATCCGGTGAGGCGCAAAGCGCCACGTATAGATTAGGGGGGTCCAGGGGGGCGAAGCGCCGAGTATATATATATATATATATATATATATATATATATATATATATATATATATATATATATATATATATATATATATATATATATACATATATCGCACCCGTCCTAGAATAAGGGTACAACTCAAAAATCGCGATTTTTGAGTTAGTTGTGGTTCTGAGAAGTAGAAACGGTCTAGTTTGTCTGTAGAAGGTGGATATATGTGTAGGGCACTCTAATTCCGCTAGAGAGTGCGTGTGTCTTTCTTCTATGGAGGGAGTAACCAATTCACGTCCTAGGAAGAAAGACACAACTCAGTTGAGTTCACGCAGTCTGTGTCTCGTTTTGAGTTGTTTCCTTTTTGTGTGGACAATTTTAACTTGTGTCTTTCTTTTCTGAACATTTTGGATCCTGACTGGTGAGATTTCAGTGTTTGAGTTGGAACAACTCAAAAATTCTTAAAAAATCAACAAAGCTGTTCCCCCTACTCCCTTCCCACTGGCAAAAAAACTATTTAGTCACCATGGGGCGTTAGAGTAATAATGCAGGAAACAAGTTTCGCAAAGATAAATTACGTTCATCGTGTTCCGAAGAACGGGTAGCCAATGGTGTGGAAGGAAAACTTTGAATTCGATTTGCCGAAAATGACAATTTTTGAGATGTACCCTTATTCTTGGATGGGTGCGATGTATATATATATAGGTATGTAATTCAATTCAATGAAGTGGCTCTACAAGAGCATGTATAATTAACACAAATTTTAGAAAAAAACAATAATTTACACCACAAACTATTTTTTATATTTCGGCTTATTTGCCTTTATTGGCAAATAAGCCGAAATATAAAAAATAGTTTGTGATGTAAATTATTGTTTTTTCTAAATTTTGTGTTAATTATATATATATATGTGTTTATATATATATATATATATATATATGTATATATATATATATGTGTGTGTGTGTGTGTGTGTGTGTGTGTGTGTGTGTGTGTGTGTGTGTGTGTGTGTTTGTGTGTGTGGGTGTGTGTGTGTGTGTGTGTCTGCGTGTGTGTGTGTCTGTGTGTGTGTGAAAAAATCTCTCCTGTTCACCGTAGGACGTTGAAAATTGATTGGGAGGCTCTCTGGCATAAAAAGAGACGAATGAACTTACAGGCTCCATCCTGATCAGCTGCTTATGCTATAAGTTATGTCGTCTGTATGGTTACAACGAACTTCGTTAGGAAGCCTCTTTAGGACATCAGAGGATGAATGAATTTACAGGCTTCACCCAGAGCTCCAGCTGATCAATTCGAAAAGTTTGTCCTGCGCGCAGCTAGGTTCTGCGTGGATGTTTTTAGCTAATTTTCGTAGAAAATGAAGCTATTGCAATTGCTTCAACAATTTTAAAATAAAAATATTCGAAAAATTTCTTTATTGAAATCCGTTTTGAGGAATTTTGAAACGATTCCTAGAGTTTAACACTTTATCATATATATATATATATATATATATATATATATATATATATATATATATATATCCATCATTCGTCATTCCAGACGATAACTCTCCTTAGGATTGAGAGGAAAATTCCGTTCTTGCGCCAAAAAATCAAGCTTTCCATATAAAGGATGAGTTCGTTGGCCAGCACATCTTGAGCACATTAAATTGGTCAAATTTCAAAAAACGTACTTAAATGGCTTTCAAAATTAACTAAAAATGGCTTAAAACAGCTAAAAATCGGTATATATATATATATATAAATACTCAATTAATACCTGCTTGATGATTGGTAAACATATGCTCACAAACATTCAACTGCTGCAGCTTGTATGATGACAATATTGAATGATATGGTTAGATGTGCTGTATTCAGCACGAACGACGTCTCCTGGGGTACACTGTAGTTCACTAAAGTGCCAATATTATTTGACAGACGGACTAAAATAAACTCAGATATCGATCTCAGCTAGTTTATGAAGATCGGCCTAAGAATTGCATAGCAATTATATATACAGCGATGAGTGACATATAAGTATATATATATATATATATATATATATGCATTTGATTGTTCTTGTTCTACTGAACTATTTATATAATAAACTTAATTTGATATGAATTTCACAGATAAAAAGAAAAAAGAATGATTTGATATTTCGAAAATAATCTTTGTCAAAAATAGAAGAGTGATTAGTTTTTCTGAATAATTGGACGAGTAGTGTCTTGGAAGCCTGCAACCATGTAACCATCCATATATTATGGCTTCGCAACTTCTAATGTAGACTCAATCGTTGAGGTTGAGGCCGGGAGGTCGCATTGATCCCAATACCCAGCGATGAGCGCGTTCGGACTGCTGCAACAATCTATCATTTGTTGGTGGTGGCATCTTCTTCAAAACCTTCACTCCGAAGCATTCATTGAACGTGACTGTGGCGTCGTGGGACCTCGCATGCAGCTTCAATGGCAGTGGTCGATCCTGGTTTAAAGAAGCTCTATGGTTGTTTATTCGTAAATTCAATTGGGTGGCTTTTCCTACATAGAAGCCTCTGCTCTGATCTTCCGCACACTGTTTACAAATAAGCTGATAAACACACATCTGTGATTGACACTCTGCGGTTCCTTTACATTTGTAGGAATGAGAGGTATTTGGGGAGGTGAAGTGAGAGCCTTCTATTACTATCTCACACAGTTTGCACCTTGGGCGCCCACATTGATGCAATCCAGGCTGCTGCACTTCCGGAGGCTGAACACGTGGATGTCTGTGTGATAAAATCCCTCCCAGGTTCTGTCCTTGTCGGTATGACACTTGTGGCATATCTCCAAACAAATCACGGGTCAGAGGACCTATTGTAAACAGTGTGCGGAAGATCAGAGCAGAGGCTTCTATGTAGGAAAAGCCACCCAGTTGAATTTACGAATAAACAACCATAGAGCTTCTTTAAACCAGGATCGACCACTGCCATTGAAGCTGCATGCGAGGTCCCACGACGCCACAGTCACGTTCAATGAATGCTTCGGAGTGAAGGTTTTGAAGAAGATGCCACCACCAACAAATGATAGATTGTTGCAGCAGTCCGAACGCGCTCATCGCTGGGTATTGGGATCAATGCGACCTCCCGGCCTCAACCTCAACGATTGAGTCTACATTAGAAGTTGCGAAGCCATAATATATGGATGGTTACATGGTTGCAGGCTTCCAAGACACTACTCGTCCAATTATTCAGAAAAACTAATCACTCTTCTATTTTTGACAAAGATTATTTTCGAAATATCAAATCATTCTTTTTTCTTTTTATCTGTGAAATTCATATCAAATTAAGTTTATTATATATATATATATATATATATATATATATATATATATATATTGCATAGCAATTAATATATATATATACTCGGCCCTTCGGGCCTCGCAAGGGCTCCGCCCCTTGACCCCGCCAGGGGGGCTTCGCCCCCCTGGACCCCCCTAATCTATACTTGGCGCTTCGCGCCTCGCCGGATCTTTTCTCTTTTCTACTGTGTAGAAAACGAGGATAATTTGCTATGCAATTCGTCTCACGAGAAAAAAAAAAAATTTTTTCAGGCCTGGCTGGGATTCGAACCCACAACCTTCGTCTCACGAGAAAAAAAAAAAAATTTTTTTCAGGCCTGGCCGGGATTCGAACCCACAACCTTCGTCTCACGAGAAAAAAAAAATTTTTTTTCAGGGCTGGCCGGGATTCGAACCCACAACCTCTCGCTTCCCATCACGGGACAAAAAACGTTACACAAAAAAAGTGGACATTTTAAAAAAATTATTGGGGGTCGGCCTAAGAATTGCATAGCAATTTATATATATATATATATATATATATATATATATATATATATATATATTCCTTAGGCTTTTTCTTTGGCGAATAGTTACCTACCTGACGAGAGAAGGAACTCGGTGCCCATAGTACCAGCAGGACCATGAGTACACTTTTCCCCAATAGTATCGTACACCACAATTTCATAATTAAGCTTTCATCCCTGAGCGCCATGTAAGAAAATCTAACGAACACCCAGATTTGTGTAGTGCCACAAAATAATAATAATTGTTTGGAAAAGGTTTTTTGAGTCGTCTCTATAACTGATAAAACTTGGTGCAAATGTTGGCAGGATGCTTCCGGATATTTGCTGATGTATCGCCGTAATTTGGAAATCTGTTTGGTAGATGCGTAAATTAATAATATGTACTGATCCATCACTAAATTCTGCGTGAGCCGACTCAAAATCGCCACCGCTCGTTTGTTACTAAACTTTGTCATATACGCGGAGCATGCTAAATAATAAATCAGCTGTCCTGTTGGTAGAATTAGATCCAACCAAACGGATACTCGACGTCTTTGTATCCTCTTGACGTTGTTAAAAAAGTCACGGCCAATTACAATTTGACCAAAATGGATCAGCACAATGATATACGCAAGGAATGACGTTGCTATATCAAAAATATACTCTAATATGCTGATCTTCTTGGAAAAAAAGCAGTAGAAAACTACAAAGGCAAAATTCAGAGCGTGGATCACACAGGAACACGTCATCCAAGCAATTGACACTCCCTTTTCATTGAAGGGAAAAACCCCGAAAATTTTGGAAATAAGAAATGTTAAATATGTTTTCATTTCAGTCTTGTATCAAATCCGTGTCAGACCCTGATCAGCACTGAGAGGTGAAACGTACTTATATTTTTTGCCTTTGATTATGAACGTGATACCATGGTGACAAATTGTGATGAAAAATAGTAACTAGGTACTATCTAATCAATCAACAGATATAATGTACTCCATTACTGAAGACGTACTCTAACGAAAGAGGTTATTATATGGATTTGTTTAAATAGGACTTTGTTACTATGAATGGTTTATATTAGGAGAAATAATTATATTTATGTCGCACTGCAGTGTGATATGTACCTACCTATGCCTTGTTGTTTATGTGCTGGGTACCATGGTGATTAACATGATGAACACAAATCATTAATATTCTTCGTACCTACTGTCAATGAACTTGATGCATATATTTCAACTTTCTTGGGTGAACTGGACAGAATATAGGTCATTCTGCTGATCGAGATGGAATCAGTCATTTCATCCATCGTTAGGTATCCCAGATAGACTGCCAGTCAAATTTCAAGTTCTTGGGTCGAAATGAGAGAATTCGGTCCATTATTAAGTTCACCTCTTGATGTCGCAGAATGATTCCCTAATAAATTTCAACGGTGAAAAGCACAGAATATAACTCACTCAGCTGATTAGACTGGAGCCTCTCATTTGAGTCTTCTCTTGGTGTTTGAGAGAGACCCTCATCAAATTGTAACTGCCAGGGGTGAATGCGTGCGAATTTGTCTCATTCAGCTGATCAGTACGGGTTCAGTTATTGCATTCTTCCCTACATATCCCAGAGAGGCTGCTTATCAAATTTCAAGTTTCTTGGGTGGAAATGAGTGAATTCAGTACATCGTTTGGTTCGGCTCTTGATGTGGCAGAAGGCTTTCGAATTAAATTTCAACTTTCAGGGGGGAGCAGGACAGAACATAGCTCACTCAGCTGACTAGGGTAGAGCTGGTCAATTACAGCAACTTATGGCGGAACGAGACGTCTGAGACCAGACTTCTACATTGGAGACCGAGTGTACAAAAGATTGAGATGGTGCTCCTGAAGCACATATCGTCCTGTGGAGTATGGAGCTTAAAAGCTACGTCATATAGGAACCTGTTGTGCAATTTCTCCAGCTGGTAAATATGACAGTTGTAGTACAGGCTCCAGACCACTGAAGCATACTCCAGGATCGGAAGTAGCAGTGTGCTGTAGAGAGCTATTATAGCAGGCACGAGTTTGAACTCCCTTGTGTTTCACTTGATAAGAAACAGCACACGCATTGCCCTGCTCGAGACAAAAGAAATGTGATCAGCAAAGGTAAGCTGGTGATCCAGTATCACGCCAAGATCCCGAACTGATGTCACTCGTCCAAGCAATGAGGTTAATATTGGGTGGTCTAGAATCAGTGGAGCAGAAGAGCAATGAAACGTCGATAATCAGTACTTCGAATAGTTAAGGGCCTAACCACTGGGCGAATACCATCCATTAAGAGCAGCCAATGTATCCTGGAGGATCTTGCAATCTGCCTGAGACTCTACAACTCGGAAGATTTTCAAATCGTCTGTGAGGGAAAGGAATTAGGCATTATGGAGGGCTGTGCACACGGTATTAATGACCAAGAGAAAGAGAAAGGGGTCGATATGGGACCCCTGTGGGACTCCGGGATGGCACTGAGATCACATCCCTCAAATGCACCATCAGAGTGCGACCCTCCAGGTAGCTCGCCACCCAGCCGAGAAACCATCCAAAACGCCCAGTGATCTTAGAACTGGTATAATGAGCTGATAGGATAGCCTATCATCCTCCAATGCCTTGGAGAGGTCTTTTGATTTGATAACATACTACAACTTTAAAGAAGATCCAGTAAACCATTGATGAAGGGGGGACTCGTGGTTTTTTAATTACATGTTCAACTAACTTGTAGAGGTGGATTCAAATTTTGAAGTAAATTTCATGAATAATGCGGTAAGAAAACGTGATCACTAGGTAAACACCGAACCTTCACTCTCTCCAAGGTCCAAGACCCAACAGTCTGGAGGAAGTTACAAAGGTTGGAAATCATAATAACAGAAAACAGGCTGACCAACCTTGTTTGAAAGGTAGGGAGAAGAGGTAAGATACATCATGAATCTCTTGACTGTGGAATGCGAGGTTGAAATACTGTTTTCTTGATGAGAATACTTGAAATTACGTAAAAGTTATATGAACGTTAATTTCATCGCAGATAATATTGAAACAAGGTAATATTGAGGACTTGCAGGTATTCGAAATGAAATTATTCGAGTGGAGCAGAGGATCACTGGAATATGATGCGGTGTGGGCAAGATTCTAAAGTCCTTCGGAGGGAAAATAGAATGAGTATGTGGGAGAACAAAGCTGGGCTACACATGCGGTTGAATTGAAATTTTGATAAAGGCGAACAACAGCTTATGACTCGTAATTGATTTTTACTGCACTTATACTCCACTGGTGGCGCAGTGCGAAGGTTAAGAATAATTGTGGGTGGGGGGGGGGCTCCAGGGGTGCCACCAGCATGCGAGGAAAAACATATGTCGGCAAGTATACGTTCGGAATTTAAGTAAGCAATCGCAAACAGAGTGGTTTTCAACGAACTGAAATACTTGGTGCGCAACAGGTGATAACAATAGAAGGAATGAGTGTAATATGAATATCAATTAGAATAACAGCTGCAAGTAATACATAAAAGTATGATTAAACAATAACAAGCCTATATATTTTTTTAGGAGCTGCGACTTTGTGAAATTCTAAACTACTTGTAACCTTATTTTCTGGATAACTATCATAAATTTCAACTTTCTTGGGTAGGCAGGACAGAATGCAGCTTACGCTGCTGATCAAGATGGAATCAGTAATTTCATTCGTTTCTGGATATATCCCAGAGTGGCTTCCTACCAAGTCAAGTTTCGTGGGTGGAAGTGAGTGAATTCACTCTCTCGTTTGACTTGCCTCATGATGTCGCAATAGGACTCCCTATAAATTTCAACTTTCTTGGGTGAGCAAGAACGTTAAGAGGAGGGTGGAGGCAGACATGTGGATTTCGCTTCTGTTCGTCAACCTCAACGAACAACTCAAAGAACAAATTTTTATCAATTTTGAGATTCATGGTCAGTCTCCATTGTTTTAAACGATAGCTTAGAAAACGCAGGCAACCATTTTGACATGGATAAGTATGTCTTTTGGCTGGGGGTCAAGGAATTTTTCGCGACACTTTTTTTTCCCGACCGACACTTTTTCTATTGATTTTCACGTACAACCAAGGCGTTACTAGGGAAGAGTAACTCCCATAGTTTTCATAGTAGGAAAATCGTTCGCCACTTTTTGGAATGCTCTCATTTTACCACGACATTTCATGACCTCTAAGCCATTGTAGTGTCAAGGAATGCTGATTTATTACTCTAAGTTAAAAACTAATATTGTTTTGTAACCATAATGGAATAATCTTGTGAAAAGAAGGTACTACATGGTTGGTATACAATTTAGTAGTAGGTACCTACTGGTAAGCAGTAGGTAATAGACATATCCATGATCTTTTGTTTTTCCCATCAAGGGAGAAATTAAAATGCTTGATTTACACTTTACAAATAGAATTTCACCGCACCTCAACCAGAAAGTTTTGCACATAAACTCCTTACAGTGTCGGTCGGGAAAAAAAAGTGTCGCGAAAAATTCCTTGACCCCCAGCCAAAAAGACATATCCATGTCATTTCAACTTACCATGGAGGACATTTTTGAAAAAATTGGTTAGGCACTTAGTGCTTTTAACAATTTGGTCACCTTTTTTCTCTGCAGGCTCCCGTACGATGTTATTTACGGATTCTTGCTTTTAAAACATGGCTTCAGAGGGTCATCCCAAAAACTATTAAACATCTTATTGAACGTTTGCCAGTTTTCTTAAACAAACAAATTGGAAAGTACCTAATGCAAGATTTTACAGGGACGTCCCTATGAATAGTCCCTATGGTCGCATCATGACTAAAATCTAGATGGAACAGTCAATAACAACAATCACGAAAAGTCTGAGGAATAAAACAAATATATTTCGATTGATTTATTATCCGTTCCATCCACCCCCTTCCATCGTGAAATTTGAAACTCCTGTTACAATTTCCAAAACTACCAAATTCAAAGATGAACAAAAAAGAATCACAAAAATTGGACGAGAACAGTAAAAACATCATGATTTATCAGTATTACCGCCTCCATTCACCCATTCTCTTGATTAAATTTGATAATTCTCACATAATTTCCAAAACTGTATTGAGATCATATTGGAACAAAATTAGAATCACGAAAATCGGTACAGATTTGTAACTTTGGTAGCGCTAGAAAAAACTAAATATAAATATCCCAATATACCCCCACCACGACTGAAATCCAAAATTTCCAAGGTATTGTCGCACAGCAAGACCGAAATTGGAATCGAACAAAATGAGAATCTCGAAAATCGGTTGAGAGTTGTAGACAGGGTATCGTCGACAAAATTTGTCAAAAAAAAAAAAAAAAAAAAAAAAAAAAAAACATGTTTCTTTGGCTTCACCACCTCCATTTCCCCTCTTTCATCAAGAAATTCGATATTTCCGATGTTCGTTACACAACTAGACTGAAATTGGGATCGGACAAAGTAAGTATCTCAAAAATCAGTTGAGAATTGTGGCCTGGGTAACATCGAAAAAATTTGTGTCACAGATACATGCACTTATGATTTATTCACGGATTCAGTCTTAGAATGGTCTGAAACGGATTTGAATCCGGTTAATAGAGAAGAATATTACTCAAATAAACCTTATCAATTATAAAAATTTAGAAAACTATGCTGAAAAATGTACTTAAATTTCATCAAAATTTGCTAAAATATCGTTAAAAACTGAAAAAAAAATCTGTAAATAGAAAATAACCTTTTGAATAGCAGATTATTATTTAGGATACGTTTTATGACATAAAATTATTAGTTTGGAATAGCTTTGCATCGAAAAAGCTCACATTTCAAATCGATTTAACATTATACGATACGGTAATTTACGAAAATTCGCTCTTACTATCATACTGCATGGCTGAAACTCTTTTTCCCTCATGCTCGGGTTGACCCCCTTCCCCCCGGATCAATTCCATCAGGTCATCCCTCTATTGATAAAGCCTGGTTTCAGAGGGACGTCCTAAAAATGTAGGTACTTTCTTTCTGACTAAACATTTAGATAAAAAGTATTTACTCTAATAATGTCGATGATAAAAAGTCAATATCTCAATACATAATAAACATATAAAGGTAGGTGCGTACCTTAAAGTAAAACTATAACTATCAAAAATAAACTCGTTGACTGCCTCTGCGTTAAACAGATACCCATCCATAAGAAATGACTTCACTACAATTTTGTTCATAATACCAGCTTGATGACTGGTAAACCGATGCTCACAAACATTCTACTGCTGCAGCTTGTATTATAACAATATTGGATAATGTGGTTAGATGTGCTGTATTCAGCACGAACGACACCTTCTCCTGGGGTCCACAGTATTGTAGTTCACTAAAGTGCTAACATTATCTGACAGACGGACTAAAATAAACTCAGATATCGATCTCAGCTAGTTTATGAAGAAAGGATGATGGGAGAGGTTCTATTATTGTGGTTATAAACAGTCCACAAGTTTATGTCATTCATCGCTGTATATGTATATATATATATATATATATATACTTTTTTTTAACACAGAATGTGTTTTAGCCATGGACTAACTAGCCGAAAATGGAACGCGGGATGGGAACGAAATGTGTGACGGATGATTTTCACGTACAACCGAGCCGTTGGTAGGGAAATGGAATTTCCGCCATTTTAATCGCACAGAAATCGTTCACCATTCGTTGGAAAGCTCTTGATTTATCACGAATTTATTTCGTATTTTTTTTTTTCGTAGTTTCATACTATAACTATATAAATTGATGTTATAAATGAATAGTAAACAATGACGCTTGTTTGGTTGTCACTTGGTTGCGCGACAACGCAATTTTCGTAGTTTCATACTATAACTATATAAATTGATGTTATTAATGAATAGTAAACAATGACGCTTGTTTGGTTGTAACTTGGTTGCGCGACAACGCAAACACATTCTGTGTTTCAATAATTTCGTCCGAAGTATGTAAATAGAGGTAACCGGGGGTCCAGGGGGCTTGCCCCCTGGCGAGGCGCGGAGCGCCAAGTTTTCTAAAGTTTATTACTAAAGAAAAACGCTTGCATACGAGTCTGCAACGCATTGGGACATTTTCATGTTTTCCTTAGGCTATTTCTCTGGCGGATAGTTACCTGATGAGAGAAGGAACTCGGTGCCCATAGTACCAGCAAAACAATGATTACACTTTTCTCCAATAGTATCGTACACCACAATATTATTATTAAGCTTTCATCCTTGAACGCCATGTGAGAAAATCTAACGAACACCCAGATTTGTGTAATGCCGCAAAATAATAATAATTGTTTGGAAAAGGTTTTCTGAGTCGTCTCTACAACTGATATAACTTGGTGCAAATGGCGGCAGGATGCTTCCGGATATTTGCTGATGTATCGCCGTAATTTGGAAATCTGTTTGGTAGATGCGTAAATTGATAATATGTACTGATCCATTACTAAATTCTGCGTGTACCGAGTGAAAATCGCCACCGCTCGTTGGTTACTAAGCATTTGCATGTACGCGGACAATGCTAAATAATAAATCAGCTGTCCTGTTGGTAGAATCACATCCAACCAAACGGACACTCGACGACTTGTTATACTCTTCACGTTGTCAAAAAAGTCACGGGATATTACAATTTGACCAAAATGGATCAGCACAATGATATACGCAAGGAAAGTCGTTGCTATATCAAAAATATACTCTAATATGCTGATCTTCTTGGAAAAAAAGCAGTAGAAAACTACGAAGGCAAAATTCAGAGCGTGGATCACACAGGAACACGTCATCCAAGCAATTGACACTCCCTTTTCATTGAAGGGAAAAACCCCGAAAATTTTGGAAATAAGAAATGTTAAATATGTTTTCATTTCAGTCTTGTATCAAATCCGTGTCAGACCCTGATCAGCACTGTGAGGTGAAACTTACTTATATTTTTTGCCTTTGTTGTACGTGATACCATGGTGACAAATTGTGATGAAAAATAGTAACTACTATATAATCATTCAACAGATATAATGTATTCCATTACTGAAGACGTACTATAACGTAAAAGGCTATTATATGGATTTTTTTGAATAGGACCTAGTTTTTATGAGTAATTTATATTAGGAGTAATAATTATATTTATGTCGCACTGCAGTGTGATTTATACCTACCTATTCCTTGTTGTTTATGTGCTGGGTACCATGGTGATTTAACATGATGAACACAAATTATTTATATTATTCGTACTGTCAATGAAATTGATGCATATATTTCAACTTTCTTGGGTGAACTGGACAGAATATAGGTCATTCTGCAGATCGAGATGGAATCAGTCATTTCATTCATCTTAAGATATCCCAGATAGACTGCCAGTCAAATTTCAATGTCTTGGGTCGAAATGAGAGAGTCCATCATTAAGTTCACCTCTTGATGTCGCAGAAGGATTCCCTAATAAATTTCAACGGTGAAAAGCACAGAATATAACTCACTCAGCTGATTAGACTGGAGCCTCTCATTTGAGTCTTCTCTTGGTGTTTGCCCTCATCAAATTGTAACTGCCAGGGGTGAAAGCGTGCGAATTTGTCTCATTCAGCTGATCAGTACGGGTTCAGTTATTGCATTCTTCCCTACATATCCCAGAGAGGCTGCTTATCAAATTTCAAGTTTCTTGGGTGGAAATGAGTGAATTCAGTACATCGTTTGGTTCGGCTCTTGATGTGGCAGAAGGTTTTCGAATTAAATTTCAACTTTCAGGGGGGAGCAGGACAGAACATAGCTCACTCAGCTGACTAGGGTAGAGCTGGTCAATTACAGCAACTTATGGCGGAACGAGACGTCTGAGACCAGACTTCTACATTGGAGACCGAGTGTACAAAAGATTGAGATGGTGCTCCTGAAGCACATATCGTCCTGTGGAGTATGGAGCTTAAAAAATACGTCACATAGGAACCTGTTGTGCACATTCTCCAGCTGGTAAATATGAAAGTTGTAGTAGAGGCTCCAGACCACGGAATCATACTCCTGGATCGAAAGTATCAGTGTGCTGTAGAGAGCTATTATAGCAGGCACGAGTTTGAACTCCCTTGTGTTTCACTTGATAAGAAACAGTACACGCATTGCACTGCTCGAGACAAAAGAAATGTGATCAGCAAAGGTAAGCTGGTGATCCAGTATCACGCCAAGATCCCGACCTGATGTCACTCGTCCAAGCCTTGAGGTTCCTATTGGGTCGTCTAGAATCTGTGAAGCAGAAGAGCAATGAAACGTCGATATTGAGCACTTTGAATTGCTAAGAGGCCAGGGTGACCAAACCTCTTCGACTGTGAGAGTAATTTTCCTGGAGCGTAACATTTCCCCAGAGTCAAATACCAGCCGTCTCGGCTGGTTTGGGGTCGGACGAATGATGAGGTGTAACTGCAGGCCGCTGGCTCAGCAGATGCTCGCTGGAACAATTCAGCAGTCGAGCGAGGTCATTGTCACTGTGTCTTTTGACTCAAGTGAGTGAGGAAATGAAAGGTGCATAACAACAGGAAATATGTTTACGGTCTTTTGGCTCGAGAGGGATTTAATTAATTATTGTTTCGTATGATTTCGGGTCCTATTTCGACTGGGCCGCTGTGACAGCCCAAAAATATTTGATACCTCGACAGGAATTCGAAGTTGCGTCGTCACAACTACGGGAAATTTCCCCGTAGTTGCGACACTCTAACGATCAGGGCTAAGATGCCTCGGTGACCAAACCTCTTCGACTGTGAGAATTATTTTCCTGGAGCGTGACAGGTGCTTCGTTGATGACTAAACATTATAAGAAGTCAATATCTGAATACATAATAAACAACTAAAGACCGTAGGTACGTACCATAAAAAAAATAAAACTATCTAAAATAAACTCGTCGACTGCCTCTGCGATAAACTGTTGCCCCGCCATGAGAAATTACTCCACAACAATATTGTTCATGATACTAGTTTGATGACAGGTAAACAGATGCTCACAAACATTCAACTGCTGCAGCAACTATGAATATTGCAGCAGCTTGTATGAAGACAATTTTGAATGACATGGTTAGATGTGCTGTCGTATTCAGGACGAACGACATCTCTTGGGGTACACAATATTGTAGTTCACAAAATTGCTAATATTATCTGACAGACGGACGAAATAGACTCAGATAGATATCTCAGATAGTTTATGAAGAAAGGGTGGTGGGAGGGGTATTATAATATTATATATAAATAAATATTTCTTAGTTAGATAGTTACCTGAGTAGAGAAGGAACTCGGAGCCCATAGTACAAGCAGAACAATGAATACATTTTTAAATAATACTGCCGTATACCACAATGTTGTAATCATTAAGCTTCCACCCTTGAATGACATGTAAGCGAATCTAACGAGCATCCAGATTTGTGAAATGCCGCAAAATAATAATAATTGTTTGGAAAAGATTTTTTGAGTCGTCTCTATAACTGATATAACTTGGTGCAAATGGTGGCAGGATGCTTCCGGATATTTGCTGATGTACCCCCGTAATTTGGAAATCTCTTTGATAGATGCGTAGATTAATAATATGTACTGATCCATCACTAAATTATGCGTGAACCGACTCAAAATCGCCACCGCTCGTTGGTTACTAAACCTTTGCTCGTACGCGGAGGATGCTAAATAATGAATCAGCTGTTCTGTTGGTAGAATCACATCCAACCAAACGGATACTCGACGTCTCTGTATCCTCTTGACGTTGTCAAAAAAGTCACGGTCTTTCACGATTCGACCAAAATGGATCAACACAACGATATACGAAGAGAAATTCGTAGCAATATCTAAAATATAATCCAATATACTGATCTTCTTGGAAAAAAAGGAGTTGAAAACTACGAAGGCCGAATTCAGAGCGTGGATCACACAGGAATACGTCATCCAAGCAGTTGACACTCCCTTTTCATTGAAGGGAAAAACCCCGAAAATTTTGGAAATAAGAAATGTTAAATATGTTTTCATTTCAGTCTTGTATCAAATCCGTGTCAGACCCTGATCAGCACTGTGAGGTGAAACGTACTTATATTTTGTTCCTTTGTTTATGTGCGTGATACCATGGTGACGAATTGTGATGAAAAATAGTAACTACTATTTAATCAATCAACAGATATAATGTATTCCATTACTGACGACGTACTCTAACGTAAGAGGTTATTATATGGATTTGTTCAAATAGGACTTAGTTATTATGAGTAATTTATATTAGTAGTAATAATTATTTATATTTATGTAACACTGCAGTGTGATTTGTACCTACCTATTCCTTGTTGTTTATGTGCTGGGTACCATGGTGATTTAACATGATGAACACAAATTATTAATATTATTCGTACTGTCAATAGCTGGCCATACACGGACGTTCTTTCCTCTCGAAAATCGCGGAGTGTGGAAACGCCGAAGGAAAACGGGGAAGGAAAGAACGGGAAGGGAAAGTGTGGTGAACAAAATGCGAAAAGTTTGTTCCCTTGGTAAATCGTGGCGCGTGGATACGGCAGAGGGTTCGGGAAGGGATTCGTGGTAGGAAAGAGCGGGAAGGGAAAACTGGGCCGAACTCTTGAAAAATTTTGAGACGAAAGGATTTGGCAAATGATCGACTGGCGCGTTATCATTTGAGAGGAAAAAGCGTTAGTTAGTGGGGAAACCCCCTCATTTATCGTGGCGTTTATCCTGGAGCGTTGTCATGTTTGAAATTCGTACAGGATCGAAGGAAAATCGAGAGGATTTTCAGTCTGATGATGGAGTTCTTTCTTGCTGGTGTTGAGAGCGTAAGCTGCGGATAAACATTATACAGCTCGATAAGCGCATCGTACCCAACATTCTTTAAATTGCGGTTTACATACTCTTGGGACTTTGTTTTCCAAAGAGCTGGATGCTCCCGGTATATTGAAATGAATTCGGTCATGAATTCTTTCGTTGTATGGCGAATGTAAGTCATAACGAAGTAGTATGACACAAGACACACAAGAAACACAAGATGATCGAAGCAATTATTCGTACTGTCAATAAATGTATTTCAACTTTCTTGGGTGAACTGGACAGAATATAGGTCATTCTGCTGATCGAGATGGAATCAGTCAGTTCATTCGTCTTTAGATATCCCAGAAAGACTGCCAGTCAAATTTCAAGTTCTTGGGTCGAAATGAGAGAATTTGGTCTATAATTTAGTACATCTCTTGATGTCACAGAAGGACTCCCCAATAAATTTCTCTCCCCATTAAAAATCTCATTCGTCTCTTGATGTTCGAGTGAGACTCCCTATGAAACTGCTACTGTCAGGGGTGAAAACGTGCGAATTCGGCTCATTCAGCTGATAAACACGGACTTTCGTCTCTCGTCGTCGTCATCGCATTCGTCTCTAGATATCCCAGAGTGGCTGCTTATCAAATTTCAAGTTTTTTGGGTGAAATTTGTGAATTTGGTACATCGGTTACATGGGCCAGGCGCACACTGGGGACCGGACCACGACAGGACTGTGGTTGTAAATTCCTGCGGAACCTGGAGACAAGATTGTTGGTTTTATATACCTGCGCTCATCGGAAATCAGACACAGAATAAGATCAACAGCCAAAAATAATTTTAAAGTAGAGAAATTAGGATTTTTGAGGCAAAAGCCGTGTTTCATTCTAGATTCTGTTCATTTTTACATTTTATTATTTGATTAAAGATTGTTTTATTTTACACTTTATTCTAGATATCCCAAACTCGATTCTTTAATAATTCAGCCTTTTAATTCCATCCCTTAGGGTTGATCAAAAGTAATGCCGATGTTACTGGCACATCCCTGGCCGATGTATGAACTCTAGCGAAATTTCATGAGCTTTGGCCCTGTAGTTTCAAAGAAAAGTCTCGTACGGCGGTTGGCCGTGTTTTATAAAGGACAGATATTTTTATCTTATTCGGTTTTACGCTTCTTGAAAAGTAAATGATATTTTGAGGAGGGTTAAGCTTTTTTTTTTTCCTTGGTGGATTACAAAGGTTCATTATTGAAAATAGTGAACCAAAGGCTCACTCTCATCCGAATCGTATCAATGAATAACGGTCCCATAATATAAATACCTAGTTATACAAATGTGTCTGGAGTGAAGACACTTAAGAATACACAGACTTCAGTTGTCGATTCAACAAACAATTTGTGACAACAAAAAAAATTCTTCACAGTTAACATTGTTTATAAGGAACTCTGTGTTTTCAATAATGTAAATATAATGATATTTTTCGTGTTTTCTGCTTTAAAATATTCAAAACTGCTATAACATCTTTACGCTGAAGGCTCACTGGTTTTCACTTATTTTTTTTGACATTTCATCTCTTTACTTTGGCACATAAACGAAAAAAGCGTTAAAAAAAAGCGTTAAATGAAAGCGTTACGGTTGGTTTTCTGATGATATCCGCTTACGACTGAGTCATTGCTGGGGAAATGGTACTTCGTCGTTTTTCATCCCACAAAATTCGTTGACCATTCGTTCGAAAGCTCTCGATTTATCCAACCATACTATATTAACTACTGCGAAGTGCGTGGGCAACAAGCTGAGTTATGAGCATGGTTATTTGAATAATTTTGTACACTCAGGTGATCGTTCTCAATAATTGATGTTGTGATATTGATTGCAACCGCTTGTTAATTTCTGATGATTTCATTGAGCTGGTGTTTCCATGATTTGATTCATAGCAGTTGATCCGAATATTGCGAGAACGGTTTGATTTTTGAAGCGGTGGTTAAATCATTTTAATAGGTAATTTCTATTCTTTACACTATAGGAAGCTGTAATTTCGTATGTAGCCTCTTTAGGACATTTACCTATTTGACGATGCCCAGGGTCCGGATCAGCTGAGTGGCTCTTAGAGCTTGCATACGAGTCTGCAACTAAAGACATAAAATGTCCCAATGTGTTGCAGACTAGTATGCAAGCGTTTCTACATGGTTGGTACAAAAATAATAAATAAAAGCAGCTGCTTAGACTGCTGACGAAGTTAATATAATTGTGTCTTTTGATTCTCGAAAAATACCATCTAAATATATACCGCCAGCTGAAATATTTCAAGTCTGCTATACAATATGTTGTGTTTTTTAAGGGTAAAACTATTTAGTTAAAGTGTAAAACTTTTTGTAGTAGGTACGTAATTTTTATAGAAAACCCTCGAATTCATTAAAAAACCACATTTACAACATTAAAACATGATTTTTTTTTTTTTTTTTGAAGTGTAATCTTTTATAGGCACACCGTATCGAAAAATTTAGCGGGGTGTGAATACGATTTTACCGTCACGTTTTTTTCCGTCACGCTATTTTGACAACCAAGCCGTTGCTGGGGAAATGAAACTTCTTTATTTTTCACCGGACAAAAATCGTTCTCCACTCGTTGGAAAGCTCTCGATTTATCACGCATTTCTTTCGTACTTGTTCTTCTATTCATGTCGTAGTTTTATATTTATTTATGTTATGAATGGATATAGTAAACAATGCCGCTTGTTTTGTTGTCACTTGGTTGAGAAGTTAATCTTGCTTATAGTAATTGTAGACGCGCACCATAACAGAAAATTACCTACTTAGGTACTCTGTTCTAATTTCGATTTTTAAAACATATATGTATGTCGTAGTTTTAAATTTATTTGCATTTACGAATTAGTGGGAAGAAAGCATGTTCCATGTTTTAGCATTTTAGCCGAAGGCTCAAGGCGGAAAGTTACCGAGGGTCCAGGGGCGGAGCCTGTCCACTTTTACTTTCCCAACATCCCAACAGAGTGGAAAGTAATGTCCAAATCGTCATAGAAGTTTACACTTCTCCCGTGTGGTCTTTAGCACACCTGGTTTTTTTTTAACGCTTAGTTTTTGAGTGATTTGATTTTTGAGATTTTTTTTCGTAGTTTCGACCTTCAGCCACTAAAACAGCAATTACTACAATAGTTAAAACAGTAAGTTAACTATGAAGGATCGTTGGAAAGAGCGTTAAATTTCCTTCCTATCTAATCCAAATCAAAAATTGTTAATAGGATTCATTAGGTGGAAAAACTGCCTGGACATGAAACACGAGTATGAGAAATTCCAATTTTTGAAACCGGTGTCACATTTCTGTACTGTTTTTTGCGTACCTCATTTGCAGAAACTAACCGAAGATCTCAGCATTTTAGTGGCATAATCAATTTTTATTCTACTAACTTATTAGAGGCTAAAAGTATGTTTGTATGTTGAAAAGCATGGATTTTATCATATGAAATCAAGAGTTTTTGTGAAAAATGTGCTCTAAAAAATTCGTACTTGGGGCCGGTTTCTACGCATTTCTTTCACGCTGAACCGAATGTTAACACTTGCAAATCTCCCCAACTCCGTTGAAACAGAGTTATCACCAACTAGTTTTACCCTTAAAAACACATGAAATTGAGCATACAAATGAACTAAAAATTCGTGAGTTAGAGTGTAAAACTATTTTATAACTGAGTTGGGGAGATCTGTAAGTTTTTTTTTTAAGTTGGTAATATTTACCTGACGAGAAAAGTGACTTGGAGGACACAGTGCGACCAGTGCGCAAATTGTGTTTTTCAATAGCATAATGGCATATAACACTTTCCACGTAGGATTGCGTTCCATAAATGTCTTGTATGAATATTTGACGAGAATCAACTTCTGTGAAATATTCCAAAGCAGCAATTGTTTCGAGAATGTTTTTTGACAATTGTGTGCGACTGTTATCACTTGGTGCAAGTGGTGACACGATGCTTCCGGATATTTGCGAATGTACCGACGTAATTTAGACATTTCTCTGGCTAATGCGTCAATGATGAGCATGTATTGATGGATCGTGAGATTTTGCGCGAATAGAAAGATGCCCGTAACCGCACCTGGAAGGTCTCTGCTACAGTTAAACAGCAACCAACATGAATAGTAGGAGAACTGCCCAAGTAGAATCACATTCAACCACACTGGCATTCTATATTTGTTAAGCCGCCTGAAAAAAACAACGTAGTCGCAATTTAGCGAAATTTTAAAGAAATGAACCAGCACCAAAACTTGTGACAATGAGCTCGTGCATAAATCAAAGCTGTAGTTTAGTATACTAAATTTTCCGGAAAATACAACGAAAACAAAGATTATGACAACAATAATGGCGTGAACAACACACGAATACGCCAACCACACAGGGGATAAACCATTTTCCTTGAATGGAAAGACCCCGAAAATTCTAGAAATTACAAACGTTAGTTGCGTTTTCATTTTTGATAGATAAAAACTGGTTCAAATGAAACTTTCAAATGCATTGCCAAAGTGAAAGGCGACTCACTACATTTGTTTTAGGTTACGTTACCATGGGGTTAGGAGTGGTTAATTTATGCCCAAGGTTAGGAATCATTTCTATAGCTGTCTTATTATTATTTTATTCCATTTCAATACAATCGTTAAAAGTTTGTGAAATCTAACTACCTAAATGTTCAGGAAATTACAAAAGACTTCTTAGCCAGGGAAATTCCACGGATTTCACTGCACACCGTCCATCACACTATTGGATTATCATTTTAAATAACGAAATTTTATGAGAAACTAAGGAAAAATGAAAGACCCTGTCAAAATCGTTGATTTACATTATTAAAAAAAAAACACGGACGCACTATAATCTAGAGACACCACAAACCCCTAAAAATTAGATCCATTTTCTAATTGTTCAAAAACAGTATCATTTCGAAAAATTAATGTAGAACACACAAGGGTGAGGCTCCAAGATTTGTCAAGCTTAGCCCAATAATTTGGATATAAATTTTACATGATAATTATAATTATAAGAAATTCGACATTTTTTTTGCATAGAGTTACTTATTTTCTATTTGGATATTATTGGTGAGAGATCACTGGATTGTTCTTTAACTTGAAGTAATACACAATATCAATATTAATTTTACTTCATCTTACTCGTCTAGTAGCTCGCGAACATTCAAGGTAGAAACATCGAGCTCCGTGAAACGAAAATATTTGTCTCGGGCCGCGAGGTCTGCTGAACTCGGCTGAAGCGGTACGATGAACTCGGACAGCGGAAGAGTGCTGACGGTAGCGGAGATAATTTCGCAAGTGAAGGCTTCTCTTGCGCAACATCAGACGAATACCAGAGGGATTCAAGATGAGGCCATCCGAAATTCATTCAGTGAGTTATACTCCATAATTAATACCCTCAGTGGTTATTTATCTGGGTGTAATGAACATGTATTGGCAGAAAAGAAAAAAGTCTCAGACCTTCAAGACAAGTTAGAAAAATTAGAACATGAGATGTCTTTTCATACAGACTCAAGTGATCTTGCCAATGAAGTTGGGGACGATGAGGTTCGCTCATACGATGTCTCTGGCATAGACTTTAAACCAGTGAAGGTAATCCGAAAGAAAATTGAAAATACTACATCTCAAAATCAGGTACAAAAACCCCAACCAAAAAAAGAACCAAAACCTCCTCCTTTCATGCTAGAAGCACTTAAAGATGCTGAGGGCTTCAAAAATATTAAAGCACGGCTAACACAGTTAGTACCAAATGTCACCCTTACTCTTCTTGGTGACGGTAAAGTTAAAATTAACACGGAAACCTCAGATGAATTCCGAGCCATTAGATCGGAGCTCATCAATAAAAAATGCCCGTTCACGACTTACCAAAATAAACAAGAACGACCGTATACAGTGATATTGAAAGGAATTCCAAGAGGGCTTGCTCCACAAGAGCTCAAAGACGCATTTGCCCACGAATTCCCACACCTACAAGTCCTGAATGTGACACAAAAATTGAAATGGGGAACAAAAGAACCTATTGATATGTATATAGTTGATTTTGCCCCCGGAACTAATCCTGACACTATCCATGGAATCACAAAATTTTATTCGTCGAAGGTAAAATTCGAAAACCTTAAACCGAATAAAATTGTGTCACAATGTAAGAGATGCCAATCATGGGCACACACCAAAAACTACTGCACGAAAATGGAGAGGTGTGTTAAATGTGCTGGCTTCCATGCCACAGAAAAGTGCACCAAACCTCGCGACACCCCAGCCAAATGTGCAAACTGCGGAGACTCGCATACAGCAAACTACCGCAAATGTCCAGTGGCTATTGAAGCTGCCGAGATTCACAAAAAACGATCTCAAGGTCTGAAGGCTGGCTCCCAAAATATCGAAAAAGAAACCAAAAAAATCAATACAACTAGGAAAGTTTTCATCCCGAAAACTCCTATACATGAGAAAAATCAACATTTCGGTCATCAGCCTTCATACGCCCAAGCGGTAAGTGGCAGTGTCATCCAGCCAACACCCTTGCAGCCTGATAACACTATACAATCATTATTGCAAAACATACTTGCAAATCAAAGCCGAATGGAAAACACCCTATCTAATGTTAATCAAAGATTAATTGCCCTAGAAAAAGATCGCAGCCATTCACGAAAGAAAGCCCAATGATGCGCAACCTACGAATTATGTGTTGGAATGCCAATGGACTCCTGTCCCGAAAATTGGACCTGGAGATGGTTCTTAATATAAACAAAATAGACAT
Organism: Adelphocoris suturalis; assembly: GCA_030762985.1. Lineage (NCBI taxonomy): Eukaryota > Metazoa > Arthropoda > Insecta > Hemiptera > Miridae > Adelphocoris > Adelphocoris suturalis. The sequence continues at coordinate 33,338,200 of CM061050.1, read as the reverse complement.
CTGTCTAATTTCTGAGACCCACTTTACTAAGGAGTCACGCATTAAGATAAAAGGATTCGAGTGCTATCATGCTCTCCATCCCAGCAATAATGCAAGAGGGGGCAGCGCAGTACTTATCAAAGATAATATAAAACATCATGAATGTGTCAAAATAGAGACAGAAAAATTTCAAAGCTGTGCAATCACCATTAGTACGAAATCCTTTGAAGCTAATATTGCCAGTATTTATATTCCTCCAAAGCATATCATAAAAGAAAATGAATTTGCTGAAGTGTTTGCCCTACTTGGAAATCGCTTCATAATCGGCGGTGACTTTAACGCAAAACACACGCATTGGGGTTCACGACTTTGTACACCTCGTGGTACAGAGCTCCTTAAATATGTTCAATCAAATTACTGTACTCCATTGTCAACTGGGAAACCAACGTACTGGCCAGGGGATATCCAGAAGAAGCCTGATCTAATCGATTTCTTTATCATGAAAAATATTTCAGCGAACTATGCACTTGTTGAGGACTGTTTTGACCTCAGCTCTGACCACTCGCCAATACTTCTAACGCTAAGTGAAACCATCATTCTAAAGCCTCATAATCCAGTTTTGGTGAACAAAAAGACAGACTGGGATCAGTTTAAAGTCAACTTAAATCAATATATAGATCTCAGTGTGCCACTAACAACTCCAGCTGAAGTTGATGGAGAGTTAAGTCAACTCGTTCACTCTATCCAAACTGCGGCATGGAAAAACACCCCTGAAGAACAGAAAAAGCTGAAGGGCCTCAACTATCGAAGCGAAGTTATAAATATGATCAGAGAAAAACGAAAAGCCAGGCATAAATGGCAAAATCTATCCCCGCTCGCTAGTATCCCCGCTCAGAAAACTGAATGGTACCAACTCGACTACAAATTGAAGAAAATGATAGTGCAGATACAAGAAGAAACACAAGAAGATTACCTCACATCGCCCACCAATCATCGAGACACTGAATACTCCCTCTGGAAGGCAACAAAGCATCTGAAGAGACCTATCATCCAGGCACCATCTATTAAAGATACAACTAAGAGCAAGTGGATAAAAAGCAACCAAGAAAAGGCTGATGCTTTTGCTCGACATCTTGCAGATATTTTCATGCCCAATCCTGGCCGCCCTGACGAAGAATCCCTTGAAGAAATTCCCTTGCTAGAACAAGAAATTGACATCCCACTGATCACTGTCAAAGAAGTTCAAAACACCATCAATACCAAGATCAATCCGAAGAAGGCACCTGGATATGATCTGATCACCGGTCAAGTTCTCAAACACCTACCACGAAAAGCACTTGTAAAGATCACGCAAATCATGAATGCCTCTCTCAAGTTACGTTATGTTCCTCAACTGTGGAAACTCGCTGAAGTCATTATGATATTGAAGCCAGGTAAACCTCCTGAAGAACTAAAGTCTTATAGACCAATATCACTTTTACCAGTACTGTCAAAACTCTTTGAAAAAGTCCATGATTGGGCAATTAAGTGGAGAATCAAGATGAATGAGGCAAAATCAGTTCATGTTGATTTCACCAACCGCCAAATCAAAAATATACCAATCTATCTGAATGGCAGAGTCATCCCTTATGCCAATGAGGCAAAATATTTGGGTATGACTCTGGATACAAGGCTCCGCTGGAGAGCGCATGTAAAAAACAAAAAAACAGAATTGGACACCAAATTTCGAAAAATGTATTGGTTGATTGGTAGACGATCAAAACTGTCTATCCAAAATAAATTAACTTTATACAATCAGGTCCTTAAGCCAGTCTGGACATATGGTGCACAGCTCTGGGGCTGCACCTCTCAAAGTAATCGTGATATTATACAGCGATTCCAGAACAAAGTACTGCGGTCATGCGTCGATGCGTACCGCTACTCGACCAATAATGATATCCATAACGACCTCAAAATTCCCACAATAAATGAAGTAATAAAAACTCAAGCGATAGCCCATCATCAGAGGCTCCAAGGTCATATCAACGAGGAGGTTGTGAAGCTGCAGGACGTTGATGATCTGCTCAGACGACTGAAAAGACGAAAACCTCACGACCTGTGGTAATAGGGAGTGATGTGTTCATGAAAGTTTGTTCAGTGAGTGTAGTGCTGTGCGCTCCTGCAAATCGTGTTCATTGAAGACACTAAATAGCTGAAATGATGTATAGGATGTGTTATGTATCACAGTCTTGTTTCAGTCACCGATTATTCATTGTCAAAGAAATGTTGCTAATAAGTTGTATTACTTGGTGCAATAAATATTATGAAAAAAAAAAAAAAAAAAAATCTTACTCGTCTATATATTAAAGTCAAGTTCAAAATTGTTAACGTTCATGTGGATAACAATATTTTTTCTTAGTTATTAGTGAACTTCTGAGTAGACATTCAATACAAGCGAGGAATCACGCAGATCAGACCTAGCAGGCTGAAATTCCATATGGAGCCTCTGTAGGCATGCTATTTTCTCTCCTAGTAATGTTGCTAAATACCAAAAGTTCAGCTTCCTCCATCTATTAGGAGAGAAATGTGCTGATCAGGTCCCTCACTTGGTCAATCGTAAACAGCAGGCCTATAGAGGCTCAATACCAAATTTCAGCCTCCGATTACAACTGAATAGCCTTTTATTACAAGTCTCCTATGCCATCAAGTTCAATGCAAAGAAGTGTCTAATCTCACGAGTGGATGTACCTGGTGTGATATAGAAAGGTACAAGGAGATGTTTACTATCAAGTAGAAATGCGCTGCAGAATTCGCTTCACAGTCATTTCTTCTTTATTAAACTTCAGTGTTCAATAGGCTCAGTTTAAAGTTTTAGCTTCATAGGACGAATAGCATGGAAATTTGGAACATCAGCAGATTTGGGTGTTTCCGCACAATGAAATACTGTTCTACCTGACTTCAAATGCTCTGTTTCAAATGTCAGCTTCATGGATAAAACGGCTAAGAAATTAGCTAACGAACTCAATCAGCAAATTATGGTGGTTTCGCACGTTCAAATTTTAGCTTCAGAGAAATACCATAGAAGTCATCTATATCAACTAGTCAGTGGTCTATGCATCGTCTAGTCGCTGCAGCTTTCAAGTACCTACTATTCAATAGTAGGAACAAAAGAGAACCTTGCTGTCAGCCTTCTTCCACGAATTCAATTCAGCAATAGCTTTTGCATCTCCCGCGCCTGCTTGACCTGCGACAACTTGTTCCACAGTCGGTCTTGGAGCTGTCAACATGTCATATAAGTTTCTCCCTTCCACATCCATTGATTTTAGGATAACTGACATCTGGAATTTCCAAGTAGGCCATTCTGCCGCATTCTTCAACTTTTCTAACTTCACCTCACTTTCATTCATCCTGAAGCGGTGTGTAAAACAGTGCTTCCTTATTTCCCGTAGCCTGGGACCCTTAACCAAAAGAGTTTAGCACAGTGATTAATTGAATGGAAGAGGACTTTGGTGAAGTTTTAGAAAACAGGATTGTATATTTTTGAGAGAACAACACAGAATATAATTTGTACAGCACATGAACAACACATGACCTAGTATGGTTAAAAAAAACACCTGTAGGAATAATCATACCCGAGTAGCAACTACTCACAACAGGAACCCACCATGCAGTGCCTTCTTTTCACATTATCAGTTAACTCTGTTTACCTAGCAATATTAGTTTATAACGCAGCGTAATAAATCAGCTTTCCTCATTACAGCGGCTTTAGGATCTTGAGATGTTGTGATAAAATGAGAACATTCCAGAAGTGGCGAACGATCTTCCTGCTATGAAAACTAAGGGGGTTACTCTTCCCTAGCAACGCAATGGTTGTACGTGAAAATCATTAAAAGACATACCGGCTCGCACTGATTTTTTATTTATTTTTTTTAAAATTTTCAAACGAAAAGTCCAGCAAAAAACATCATGCATGTTAAAAGCGGTAATTTCTTGGCTGATTTCAATTGCTATTAGTTATGAGAGCACATTGCTGTCGATTGAATTGTAGTACATTTATTCGTTCGCACCCCGTTTTGGGATGTTGATTCAGAATATTCAGAGAAGGCCCTCAATTTTGTCAATTATATTTTGTTAATTCGTGAGAACAACTACGAAAATTAATTGCAAGAACATGGTGGGGGGAAAATAAAAGCCACTTTTATTGTTTTACTTCCCCTCCCTGTACAGGGAGTTTAGTTCCAAAATCCAAGAGACGCAATAAATTATTGATGAGGGCCCGAAAGGAACTCGTTCCGAGTTACAAATAACCGAAGAGGAACAGTTTAAGGGTGCATAGGTCACCGTTCGGCGAAGTTACCCCGTCTAGAGGTGTGTAATGTACTCCCACAAAGGGGCTGTTGTATAAAACCAACATCAAAGTGATGTATGAAAAGTTAAAGGTGAAGCCCAGAGGTACACATATATGCCATTTACTCTTGTATAACCTTCCTGACTCTTTTTCCGCTCTAGAGGGTGAGTGTAAATGGAAAGCAGGGGGTTGGGGTTGTCAAGCCATATTTTTACACTCTGTCGGTGAGGGTTATAAGTTTTAATAACTTTTCCGTGTAGGAGAAGGGTAAGATGCACGCGGTATCTTTCTTCGCTTCGGCTTTACAACGAAATCTTCGCGCTTGCCTTCCAACGCAAATACTCATATGTTGGAGTTTTCGCTTCTTAATAAAAATGTAAAATAACGGATCTGGGAGATAGACATACACATGTGTCGAGGACTTGAAATAGCAATCATCCCCTGTTCTTCCTGTTACTCTTAGGAATAGGAAATGATAGTTTTGAAAGTTTCAAATTACCTCCAACAATTAATGTTGAGTTGGTCGTCAAACGACTCTTTAGTATTCTGACCTCATTACAACATATGATGTTAGTTGTTTTTGTCATTAGCCTTTCGAAGTTTGCTCGATCTAAAATACTCACACAATATGTAATATCAATAAATTTGTAAAATCAATGTTGAAATCGATGTAGTTTGGCTGGGGGTCAACGTTTCAATTTCATGCGATTTTTTGACATGGATATGTCTTTGCTCTGGGGGGTCAACCAAAAATTTCCGTGATACAAAATTTGTGTCACAATTTCAGTGTTTTTCACGTACAACCCAGCCGTTGCTAGGGGAATGGAACTTCCGCAGTTTTATTCGCACATAAATCGTTCGCCACTCGTTGGAAAGCGCTTGATTTATGTGATAAATGTTCACATCTCAAGCTACCAATTTCCTCCTTCTTACGTACCTGGCTACATTCCAAAACTAAGTTGACTGGACTATAACTAATTTTAATAAGCCGGTTACAATATTCTCAACGTAAAGCAATAGCATCATTTACTCCACTCCATAGGAAACATTTTCATCATCTTGACAACAATCGACTGTTAACAACAACTCATTGTAGTTGTTTACAACTCTCGAGGACAACCGTTATGAAATCCCCAATCAAAGACATATCCATGTAACATGGTATCTGCTTGTAAAGCAGATAGTGGAACTCGTTTACGAGTTGTTTAGTTAGGTACTTGTAGTTTTCTACAGTGGTAAAATTTCCTCTCGCATTCTACGTTTTGAAATGTAAAATGTCTTTCGTTCCGTGTCTTTCGGTGTATGTGTGTGTGTGTGTGTCTGCCGTGTATCCTCAAATCTTTCTAACCAGCTTAATTTCCACAATTTTTTCCACTCGAAAAATGTAACGTTTAAATTGATGTATATAGGGAGGAATTCGCAGAGTAAGATGCAGTGATGTGTCAAATAAATTGAGAGCTTTCCAACGAATGAATAACGATTCTTGTATGTGATAAAACGACACATTTCCCTAGTTACCGGGATCATACTAATTTCCCATTGGGTAAAAGTTTAGTAAACCTAAAGGTGGGTTCACATCCATACGGTATTGCGGAAATGCGGGAATGCGTCTGCGATTGGAACTAGTGGAGGGGAGTGCGGAATTGTGGCAGGCCGTTCATAACCGTCCGGTTGTGTTATCATTGCGTTATAATTGTTTGTGTCTTCCATTACCATTGCATTTCCCAAACAAACCTATTTCCTCCCGAATTTTTCCCTACCGGCCATTTCACGGACATCAAAGCTCCATAAACGAAATTGATATACTCATATCAAGTTGATATGAGTATATCATATCAAGTTGATATATATCATGTCAAGTTGATATGACTCATAAATCATGAGGACATACTCAAGAGATTTTCATGTACCTACCTAAATTAACTGCAAAGGCGACGTCGTTTTGAAATGAGACTGTTGGTTAATTATTCGGTCCTTTCATCAACTAGGTACTTTTCTCAAGATAACATTATGGGTATTCGGTATTTCTACCCGAAAAAATGTGTAGGTTGGCGCATTTCAAATCATTCAAGTGAATTGTTGCACCATAAGAAGTAATTACATACTTAACGTAGCTAATTTGTCCATTTCGTAAGGACAAGTTGGCCATCTCTTCTCAAATACCTACTCATTCGACAAGCAGGAAATTGCTAATCTACAATCAAAAAATGTCTCAAAACACAAATGGAATAGGATCATCAGGAAGGTAGGTTGTTGGTGTGATCGCAAAATCAGCACCTACACCAAAGTATATTTAACCCAACTCGGCCTCATCTACATAAAATCGTGTTTAATTTGAGTGTTTTATTGATTCATTATTCTTATTATTATACGCAAGCTCTACAGAAATATATTTTCTACAAATTAAATCCAAGTTCGAGGATTGTAAAAATACGGACTCGCATTCGACCACAGCCATAAAACAAGATAACACACCAACAACAGCTCTTGAAGGAGGACGTAATTGCGGCTGTCAAGTAAAATATATAATTTTTTAGATGCGGACAGTCCGTTTCAAGAGTGCTTGTCCGGGAAGATTCGCCCCACTCTTCCGACTACCGGTAGCCAATCAGAAGGCCGAACGCATGACCGGATAGCCGCAATACCGCATTTCCGCATGGATGTGAACCCACCTGAAGCGTGGTCGAGTAGGTATAGAACGTATGTATAGCAACGCTAAAATCAGTTCTCTCAGTTCAACCATGCTGAGGTTTAAAAACGTTATAGGGCGTAATTCATAGACAAAGCCTGAGCATCGGACCTCCCTCTGAAGCTAGGTAATATTAGCAAGGCTTCGCATAATATAGGAGGAACGCCCTATTGAAATTGATGACCGTGTCGCATTTTTATGAGTTGTAATCGTGTAATCGCCAACAGACAAATACGATTACATGAATACGAATATAATCGCAGTTGAATCAGATTCAACGAATAATTATCACGATTACAATCATATTCGTGTTTGACGATAAGATTATGCCCAACACTGGTGTCCAGAAGCTGCGGCAGCAGTGTCATTATCATGTTATCACGAAGTTGGAGCAGTCTGTCGAGGTGATCAGCAATATCCGAAAAGGAAAGACCGAAAAGTTTCATTTGAATGAAATGACGTTTCATTTGTTTGAAAAAAAGGTTTCATTTGTTTGAAAAAAGGTGTCATTTGTTTGAAAAGAAGTTTCATTTGGTTGAAAAGTGATTTCATTTGATTGGATCAAGGTTTCATTTGGTCGGTACGAAGTTTCATTTGATAGAAGAAAGGTTTCATTTGACTGAAAATTGCTATATATGGAACATTGGTTGTTACAGCCAAAATCACACTAAAAACTTGTGATTACAATCGTAATCGCAATAAAGTTGTGATTACAATCGTAATCGCAATAAAGTTGTGATTACAATCGTAATCGCAATAAAGTTGTGATTACAATCGTAATCACAATAAAGTTGTGATTACAATCGTAATCACAATAAAGTTGTGATTACGAATATAATTGTAATCGTAATCATGAGTGTAATCGTAATCGTAATTATATTAAACTGAAAACGTCATATATGACTCACTCGATCACTGAAGCAGGACAGCCTGATTTTTCAGAGGTCCCATCCCATGTCAGACCAAGTTCGTACTCTTCAACTCCCTGTATTTGCCCTCGCATTCAACGAGTGGACTGTAAACGCTTTTTGGGTGTTTTGGTTGATAAGCATTTGAAATGGAAAAACCATATCCTAAATGTGAGCAATTCAATCAGAATGTCTTCTTTCATTTTGAGGTGGCAATAAAGTCGGTATTGAGACTTATATTTAGAACTGGATATCGGAGCCATAGTAAACCATTGTTTATAAAAATTGGAATACTCCCCCCTAGACTCACTTAGGTACGTTTTTATTTTACTTCAATACTATTTCAAGTGTCAACGTCCAAAAATCCCTCGATTACATGGGATAACTCGGCGTAACACATCTATAATGGTACCGATCCCTTACCCCAAGTTTGATTTTTATTTAAAGCATTTTTGTTTTTTAGGTCCCAGGATTTTTATAGAATGACCTCTTAACATTAAACATATTGACAAATTTCGTCTATTTAAAAAAAAGTGTTTATGAGTTTATTTTGCAGCAGTAGGTACTTGACTGATTCCTATAATAATCTTCCGTTACTAAACTTTTTTAATTGATATACATTCCTCCAGTTTTACTTAGCACATTTTTTGTTCCTTTTAGCGAATTTTCTTAATAAATAAAGCTATTGCAATGGCTCCAAAAATTTTAAAATAAAAAATTTCAAAAATTCTCTTCATCAAAATCTGTTTTGAGGCATTCTGAAATGATTCCTGGATTTTAACGCTTTATATATATATACATATATATGTCATTCCAGACGATAACTCTCGATAGAATTGAGATAAAAACTTCGTTCTTTCGCCAAAAAATCAAGCATTTCAAAAGAAAGGATGAGTTCGTTGGACAACACTTTTTGAGCACATTAAATTGGTCAAATTTCAAAAAAATATACTAAAAAATCCCAAAAAATGACAAAAAAAGGCTTAACATCGGTGTTTTTATTTTTTTTTAGCAGAATATTACTCAAATATTAAAGTTTATCAACTATGAAGTTTGTAATTTAAAAATTAAAGCTCAAACCTGTTCTCAAAATTGTTATTAAATTTCATTAAAATGTGTTACAAAATCGAAAAAATGTAAAAAATTCTAGAAATTCATTTTTTTTGTTTAAATAATATAATGTTATTTAGAACAATTTTTTGCAGACAATATGACGAATTTGAGCAATAAAATTAATAGTTAACATTTATTTTGCAGACAGTAAATTTCAACTTGAGCGTTGCTAAGTGATGGGAGGCCGAAAATCATAATGTGAATATCGTAAACGTTAGCGTCTAAGACGTCCAGAATAATTAAAATTGATTTAGCGATGCAAAATAGTCAATTTTTACTCGAGTTGTATCACAACAATCACATATGAACTCTGACATGTCTTGAATAGTGGTGGCAGGAAATCATAAAATGGATGATAACACAAAACATATGTACAGTGATTAACTCCTGCAACCCATTGCCATCCATTATAGAACTAAAGGAGCTATGTAAGAAATGGATGTTTTGGTTTACCATTGGAAAATGTATAACAAATGGTACTATATTCATATACACAACAAATCAATGTACAACAATTTATATACCCTACATTTACACAACAAATCAATATACAACAATTTATATACCCAACATTTACACAACAAATCATTTGAGTTTTATACCTCACCACTTATACTCGCCCTAACCTAGCTTTGAAAGTTCGCTCACATCGTCATGGTGCATGACTGGAACTTTTTAAAACTATTTCCTCAACTTCTACTTATAATTTTTCTTTGGTATTTGATCATTTGTGTAAATTTTATATATTACTAGTTTTACGTGCAACTCCTGATTTCCGGACGATTTCCTAAAATTATGGAGATCAGAAATTGCCAAAATGTTCTTTTTCTTTATATTTTTTGTGAATTATGTAAAACGTACCTTTTTAAGTATCTAAAACTCTACAAATTGTATACTTAATATTTGCTAATGAATGGCTTTTATTAATTTAAAAAAAATATATATCCTCAGGTTCTGTGATTATAAACGTAATTACAATCAAAACTCTAAAATCCCATGATTGTAATCGTAACTGTGCACATACCTTCGAGCCGGTGATCGTGGCGCCTCTCGAAATGCAGCGAGTCCCGATCCCGGTCCTTGTGGAGGTTGTCGGAGGACGCGGAGGACATGCTGGAGGAGGACGTGACGCCGCGCTTGGACCCCTGAGACGCCCGCGACCTCCCGCCCAGCGTGCTACACTTGCTCGAGCTCTTCTTGGCGCCCCCGTGCCCGTTGACGATTCGCTCAGCCCCCGGTCGCCCAAACCGGGGGCTCAGGCTCGGGTTGGGCGTCGAGGACCCGGACGTCAAGTTCGTGTTCTCTGAAAATGGACCACCAACAAATGAAATTCCAAATGTTGTAAATTATGACAATACAATTTCGCGTAACATAACAAAAGTATATTCTGAGATGATATTGATTTAATTATTCATTTTTAAATAATTAGGAGCCAAGACCAATTGAAATTTTCGAACAAAAAATATATATCTAGACTACCCTCCTATCTAAAACGGCTAGTATACATGCCCCATCATTTTAATTATACAGGGTGATTCCCTCGCAGATGCAAAAAAAAAAAAAAAAAAAAAAAAATTGGGTGAAATTACATCAAAAATGGAGTAAAATGCCGCCAACCGCATATTTTTATCTCAATCCGTACTCAAGATATGATTTTTTAAAGGTTTTTTTCAGGAATACCGTGTTTTTTCATTTTAAACTCGGGTTTCTCCACTTTTCCTTATTCAATTTCAACTTTCAACCTCATTTTCGGTATCAGCATTAAATTTCCTATAAGAATAGTGTACTTGGGTTCTTAAAAAGTACCAACCGAAGACCCTCACATCAGCTCAAACATTGACGATTTTGAAAAAATAATATTTCTGAAAATCTTTAAAACTTTACTACTCTTTTAAAAAGAATCCTGGAAACTGGCAAATCTCATGAAAACTGCTTCATCTAATATGCTTTCCAACGGTATTATCAATTTTACTTTTATTTTGTTATTTAGGGAAGAAAATAATGTTTTAATGTTAAAAAATGTGGGTTTTTCATTGAAATTGTTGGTTTTCTCGAAAGATGACCCTCCATGAACCAACAAGTATGGGGTCGGTTTCTATGTATTTTTTCTCGCTGGATCGAATGGAAACTCTTGTAGATCTCTCAACTAAGTTATAATCGAGTTTTACACTTTAATTAACTAGTTTTACCCCATAACACACATACATTTAATCGTAACAAACAAACTAAACATTTGCGATTTTAAGTGTAAAACTCGGTTATAACGGAGTTGGAGAGATCTACAAATGTTACCATTCGATACAGTGTGAAAAAATACATAGAAACCGACCCCATACTCGTAGGTTCATGGAGAGTCATCTTTCGAGAAAACCAACAATTTCATTGAAAAACCCAAATTTTTTAACATTAAAACATAATTTTCTCCACTAAATAACGAAATAAAAGTAAACTTGATTATACCGTTGGAAAGAGTATTAGACGAAGCAGTTTTCATGAGATTTGCCAGTTTCCAGGATTCGTTTTGGAAGAGAAGTAAAGTTTTAAAGATTTTCAGAAATATTCTTTTTTCAAAATCGTCAATGTTTGAGCTGATGTTAGGGCCTTCGGATGGTACTTTTTAAGAACCTAAGTACACTATTCTTATAGGAAATTTAATGCTGATTCCGAAAATGTGGTCAAAAGTTAAATTTGAATGAAGTAAAGTGGAGAAATTTGAGTTTAAAAGGAAAAAAACACGGTTTTCCAGAAAAAACCTTTAAAAAATCATATCTCGAGAACGGATTGAGATAAAAATATGCAGTTGGCGGCATTTTACTCCATTTTTGATGTAGTTTCACTCAAATTTTTTTTTTTGCATCTGCGAGGGAATCACCCTATATAATTACTAGCTGGTTCACCCGAGCGTTGCACAGTTTGACTTGAACTAATCTTGACTTGACTTGAATCAAATAGCATGTGACCCAAGTGGAAGTAATTTTGATAGATTCGCCCACTCAGATCCCCAGTTGGTTCAGTCCGATCATCCGATCGATGCCTGGATTTTTGGTCTACGCATGCATTTCCCATGAAGCTATCATGTGCGCGGGAGCTCGTCAGTAGGGTTCTTAGACTGAGTAGCATCTAATTAGAAAATGGTTTTGGGTATTCTGGAACAAAATGGGTATCCTCGATCCTTGAGGTCTAGACTTGTGTATGGGTGGACGCCTGGCCCTCGTAAACTTGATCTAGTTGGCGAGCAGGAAGGTGCACGTTTTTTTATCTCTGACTTACATCCAGGGAATTCCACCTAAGCTTAGATCATTGTTGGGGAAGGAGTTTACTGACTGCAGAATAGTTTACAAATACAAAAATAAAATGTCCAAGCTCCATACCACGTTGAAGGCAAAAGATCCTATATCACTGCACTCTGAAGTAATATATAGAATACCTTGCAGAGATTGTTCTACTGTTTATGTGGGCCAGACCAAGCAATATATAAAGGATAGGAGTGGGAAACATGCGGCCGAATGTCGTGGTGATGCTGGAGGACTTGATGTATGTGCATTGACCGCACATGCAGAGAATATGCATCAGTTTGATTTTGATGGGATTGAGATTTTGGATCGAGAACCAGTATTGAGCCGAAGATTATTCAAGGAAATGGCTTATACAGGGTGAGTCTCTCGCAAATGCAAAAAAAAAAAAATTTCGGTAAAACCACATCAAAAATGGAGTAAAATGCCGCCAACTGCATATTTTTATCTCAATCCGTTCTCGAGATATGATTTTTTAAAGGTTTTTTCAGGAAAACCGTGTTTTTTTCCTTTTAAACTCAACTTTGTTCACTTTACTTCATTTAATTTTAATTTTTGACCACATTTTCGGAATTAGCACTAAATTTACTATAAGAATAGTGTACTTGGAATCTTGAAAAGTACCATCCAAAGGCCCTCACATCAGCTCAAACATTGACGATTTTGAAAAAATAATATTTCTGAAAATCTTTAAAACTTTACTACTCTTCCAAAACGAATTCTGGAAACTGGCAAATCTCATGAAAACTGCTTCGTCTAATACTCTTTCCAACGGTATAATCAAGTTTACTTTTATTTTGTTATTTAGTGGAGAAAATGATGTTTTAATGTTAAAAAATGTGGGTTTTTCAATGAAATCGTTGGTTTTCTCGAAAGATGACCCTCCATGAACCTACGAGTATGGAGTCGGTTTCTATGTATTTTTTCACGCTGTATCGAGTGGTAGCATTTGTAGATCTCTCCAACTCCGTTATAACCGAGTTTTACACTTAAAATCGCAAATGTTTAGTTTGTTTGTTACGATTAAATGTATGTGTGTTATGGGGTAAAACTAGTTAATTAAAGTGTAAAACTCGATTATAACGTAGTTGAGAGATCTGCAAGAGTTTCCATTCGATCCAGCGAGAAAAAATAAATAGAAACCGACCCCATACTCGTTGGTTCATGGAGGGTCATCTTTCGAGAAAACCAACAATTTCATTGAAAAACCCACATTTTTTAACATTAAAATATTATTTTCTCCCCTAAATAACAAAATAAAAGTAAAATTGATTATACCGTTGGAAAGCATATTAGATGAAGCAGTTTTCATGAGATTTGCCAGTTTCCAGGATTCTTTTTAAAAGAGTAGTAACGTTTTAAAGATTTTCAGAAATATTATTTTTTCAAAATCGTCAATGTTTGAGCTGATGTGAGGGCCTTTGGATGGTACTTTTCAAAAACCCAGGTACACTATTCTTATAGTAAATATAGTGTTGATTCCGAAAATGTGGTCAAAAATTAAAATTTAATGAAGTAAAGTGAAGAAAGTTGAGTTTGAAAGGAAAAAAACACGGTTTTCCTGAAAAAACCTTTAAAAAATCATATCTCGAGAACGGGTTGAGATAAAAATATGCAGTTGGCGGCATTTTACTCCATTTTTGATGTAGGTTTACCCAAAATTTTTTTTGCATTTGCGAGAGACTCACCCTGTATTCACATGAATGCAACTGCTTGTAATAAGAGAACAGATACTTCAGGACTTAGTTCTGTGTATTCGGGGATTTTGGCTGAGGTACAAAAGTGTAGGGCTAGTCATTAGTTATCAACCAACCAACTAATCTGTGATATATATCTATGATATGTATACATATATATTAATACTATTATTGTTAAGTTTTGAAAGTTTAAATATATTTATAATTTGTTGTATTGTTGGTCATATTGATTTTAGAAGACTAATTTATTAGTTATCCATGTGATCCTGTTCCATGGATCTTGTCATGATTGTTGATGAAGAAAGTTTTGAAAGTTTATATATATATATTTATAGTTTGTTGTATTGTCGATCATATTGATTTATTTATCCATGTGATTCTGTTCCGGGGATCTTGTCAATTGTCATGATTGTTGATGAAGAGGAAGAGAGGATCTTTTATCATTATCATCAGTGTTGTTCTAATGAATGTTGCTGCCTTGTTTGATTTTGATGCTATTTGAGAAAATCGAATTATTAGTATAATTTTGAGACTGCCTGATGTTATTTTCTTCTTCTTCTTTTTTAATTTGCAATAGACTGGTTTTTAGTTTCTTCATTGAGTTGGTGAGAGTTGGTTGGTCGTAGTTATGTTTGTTCCCTTATTGGTATTAGCATCCCTTGATATAAAGTTGTTGATTTATGTACCTGTTTCTATTTTAGTACCTGTTTGCAATATTTCGAAAATTTGAAAAAAGTAGTCTTTGACTTGTATTAGAGTAATCCAAACATATTCGACAATCAAATCCCCAGTTCATTCAGTGATGACAAAGATACCCCAACCCCCCCCCCCCTAAAACACCCCCGATGGGGCAGAATTGAAAATTTTCAAGTAGCCTGTGGTTAAAGTTAGAATAATCCAAATATATTCGATTCACACGTCAGATTTGAAGAATTTGAAAAAAAGTAGTCTTTGGCTTGAATTGGAGTAATCCAAACATATTCTACAATCAAATCCCCAGTTAGTTCAGTGATGACAAAGATACCCCGTTCCCCCCTCGTCCCCTAAAACACCCCCTATGGGGCAGATTTGAAATTGTAAACCTTCTAAACCTTCTCTGTACTTTCACAAATAATTTAAGAACGAAACTAGCCAAATCGGTCCAGCCGTTCTCGAGTTTTAGCGAGACTAACGAACAGCAATGGATTTTTAAATATTTACGTTACTGTAAAAGCCCGAAGTGCGGTAAATGCTAGGATTTACCAGAAAATCCTAGCATTTCCTATTATTGTTGGTAAAAGCCCAGTGTGAGCACTCAAATCAGAATTTTTCCAGTAAATCTTAGGATTTTCCAAGAAGCTTGGTAAAAGCTAGCATTATTTCAGTTAGAGAGCGTGTTTCGAACTTTTACCGACCGATTGTGGTAAATCTTAACATTTCCCAGCGTTAGGCGATAAAAGCTGAAATAAAGGTGAACGTTACTAACTTTGTAAACTTCTAAACTTTATTTTCACGTAGTAAAATCAAGTAAAATGATAGCAAGGAACTTACAATAAATTACTTGTGGCAACAAGGAAGAGAATTATGGCACTTCGAGTTGCACTTCATATTTGCTGCCTTGCAGAGGCATTTTCTAGTGGAACACTTTTCAAAAAAATTGCATTTTTAAAACCCTGGCCAACGACCAATGATTGTTTCCGAACAGCAATACGAAGGCTTATTTTTTCAAAGAAATACAAGCCTCTGCATGCAAGCCTCTGAAGCATTTACTAACGAGTCGTGGGAAATCCGTACATTTGCCGAAAGAGAGTGGTAAAAGACCGAAATGCCTCATTCACACAAGGTTTTTTGGGCATTTACCAAATTGGTCAGTCAATCCTAAGATTAACCAATTGTCAAGCGGTAAATGCCCGTTTTTCATATAATTTCGGCCTTTCACCAACAATATTGGGAAATGCTAGGATTTTCTGGTAAATCCTAACATTTACCGCACTTCCGGCTTTTACAGTAACATAATACAGATTGATTAGGAGCCAAAACCAATTCAAATGTTCGAACAAAAAACATATCTAGACTACCCTTCTATCTAAAACGGCTAGTATACCTTCCCGACCATTTTAATTATTTAATTATTTATCCAGACGTTAACCAGTTACCAAATACATCGAGTACTATATCAAGATTTTTGCATCCCTTTAGCAAATATAGCATTTCTTGATCAAAAAAACACTTTCCCAACCAAAATAAACACTTTTCCAACCAAAATAAACATTTTCCCAACCAAAATAAACATTTTCCCAACCAAAATAAACATTTTCCCAACGAAAATAAACAATACAACATTCATAGGAAAAGTAAAGTAAGTAGAAAGAAAAGTACTTTGAAGCACTCTGAATAAACAGGGAAACCATGTGTTAGAGGATGTGATTACCAGAGCAGTTGCTGCGATTGATACTGATGATTCTCGGAACTACGTAATGAACACCCCTGTCAACCTGATATCAGCAGCTGCAGGTGAAACAATTCATTAAACTAACAGTTCGTTGTTTTCGTATTCTGAATATTGTTAAAGAAACATTAATGTTTATAGGCTACACATTGTTAAAGAAGGAAGTTCATTTTGATTGTCTTAATGTTAATAAAGAAAATGTTTATCTTTTGGGAAAATGTTTATTTTGGTTGGAAAAATGTTTATTTCGGTTGGGAAATAGTTTATTTTGTTTGGGAAAATGTTTATTTTGATCGGGAAAATGTTAATTTTGATCGGGAAAATGTTTATTTTGATCGGGAAAATGTTTATCTTGATCGGGAAATGATATATTCATTTATTTATCATTAATCAATCAGGACCAATTCAAATTTTCGAACGAAAAATATATTTAGACTACCCTAATATCCTTTCCCACCATTTTAATTATTTAATTATTTATACAAACGGTAACCAGATACCAATTGCATCAAGTACTATATCAAGATTTTTGCATCCCTTCAGCACCTATAGTATTTGATACATTGACATCCTGTTTGTCAAAAGATCGATTTTGGTTTATTATTTCCAATAATAAGCCTATGTGATCGTAAAAATTGTATAACCCCCCCTCAAACTTTGTCCTTTACGTTTCAAGGTGCGTAGAATCCAAATTTGAAATGTCCGTTCCCCGTCCGGGCCATAAAAGGCCTTAGAATTGACTTAGAAAATCTGTTCTTTCGCACATAGACTCCACTTGGGGTCTAGTTGGTCCTAACTTCTCGCCAGCTCGATCGCTCCACTCTCATGGGTGCTATGAGCCAAAAATAGGTGAAAAAGTGTCTTTTTTTGTTTGTATATTTCAAGTTGTATAGAAATTGGAGATTTATGAGTGAAAAGAAAATGTTAGCTATTAATTTTATGGAAAAAAAAGTATTCTAAATGATACTCTTCTATTCAAAAAGAGATTTTGGATTTTACGCTATTTTTTGCAATTTTATAGATTTTTTAAAACAAAATTTAATGAAGTTCAAGTTTTTAGCATAATTTCGTACATAAATTTTTGAATGTTCTATTTCATAGTTGATAAACTTTATTTGACCAATCTTATGCTAAAAAATATCAATTTAACAGTTCTTAGCCATTTTCAGTGATTTTGTCAGCACATTTTTTGAAATTTGACCAATTAGATGATATCAATATACAGTATAGGTAACACTTTTATGTGTTGGAAATATGACTTGGTAATAAATTGTTATGTTTATCAACTACTATATTAAAAAGCGTGAAATTGTGAGATTCCGCTGCTGTAATGGATTGAACCCATTTGTGAGGTCCGAAGCTCATAGTTCGATACTAAATATACTATAAGCGGCGTTTAATAATAATGGACCAGAGATCTACGTAGAAGGGCTGTCTAATACATAAATAATAAACTTTTGTGTAATAATTTGCAGCGTTTTTTCATTTTGGGCAGGTTTTTTCGATTCTGCCCCACAGTGCGCCGGGAGAGCGCCTTCTCAACTTCTCGAGTATACGTGAGCGAGCCTAGTTCTGGTTTAGGTAGGTATGGGGACTTTGACCTTGACTAGTAAGGCCACGGTTACTATGAATGCGTATTCTGACGAAAAAGTGTTCTGACTCGTTCGTCCGAATTCGTCCGAACAAACAAACGCCTGTTTTCCTATGTTTTCCTAGCCTCATTCTTTTCAAATGTTACACCTCAAAACATGAACTAAAAGTGCTAATTTCATTTGTTAGTTTTTACTGCGTATTTCATTATACTTAAGTTTCTATTTTCTTTATTTATTCTTTTATTTTATTTTTTTAATTGTGTTTTTATTAAAAATAAGTACCTACTGAATTAGTAGTTCAAAAAAACTTTTCCTTACCTTAAAGTTATGGCCAGTCTTTGCTTAGCCGAAATAAATTCTCGAAAATTCGAGTACTTTGTGATTCTTTCTTCTATCACCTTCAGTAGGTATTCAAATGTTGAAGTTTTCATTCCGAAATACTCGAAAAACTTTTGAGGGTTCTTCCACAAATCTTGAAATAGCATTTCGAACTTTCCCTTTTCGTCTCTTGTAGAAAATAGGTTGTTTACATGTTCTGTTTTCACACCACTTATCAACAGTAACTTTATCAAAGGACTTTCAGATAAATAAAGCTCGTCAAATTCGTCCATTCTGCTGGAGAAATTGAAACGTACTGACCGTCAGAACGCGCATAGTGAAACCTCCTTCTCTTGAAGAAGATTTCTGACGAAATCGTCACAACGAAATTTCGTCAGAACTCGCACCCATAGTAACCGTAGCCTAAGGTATGCATGGGAACTTAGTCCTTGACTAGTAAGTAGGTGCGGGGGCTCAACTTTTCTTCTTCGTTTCAAATATAAAGTATTTTGGTCCACTTTAAATTTTTTTATAAAGTATACAGTATTTTGAACATAAAAAAGTCCAGTCATGCAGCATGACCCCATGAGCGAATTTTTGAAGAAATCTTCGACATTTCGAGCGGAGCGAGGCCTTGGGTCTGCGTACTAGTACGTACATAAATAGAACTCCTTCATAATTTCATGGCTGATATTTTCTAAGCCACAGTCAGTATTAAAGCTACATCAAGTCCTAAAACAGTTGAGCGTAAAACATTAAAGAGAGCGACCGAGAGAATCGGAGGACGGAATATTTCACAGAGTAAACTCATCAATTGTGATTACTTTTTTTTTTTTTTTTTTTTTTTTTTTTTTTTTTTTTAACAAGCACCTACTACCTACGTTTTAAACAGCATGGTTCTAGGATTGGTTATACAGGGATACTTCCATTAGAGTAGTTCAATCTGAATTTGGACTATGTTTCATGCAAATATTACCGATTTTTACAACTAGCGAACGGCATTATTTCGATTTTTGACTGATTTTTCAACTTTGAAATTTTTGAAAAATTGATTCATATTCTTATAGGAAATTTTACGCTGATTCCGAATATACCACATGTTAGTATGCTGAAAAAATTATTTCGCACAACAAATCCCAAAAAACAGGCTATTTTGACATTTTTGACCACATTTTTGAAAAATTCAACCCGAAGATGTAATCCGATGAAGCTGGCCAACGAACCTGAACTTTCGTTTTGTGCCCTTAACATTTTAAAATTTGTTTGAAGTTTCTAGCACAATTCTACGGACAGTTATCGTCTGGAATGACACATACATACATACATACATATATACATACATACATATATACATACATAAAAAAATGCGTTAAACTTCAGAATATGATTCAGAATAGCCTGAAACGGATTTCTGCATAATTTTTTTTCAAAAATTCACATTCTACAAATTTTGAGGCGAGAGCAATAGCTTAATTTTCTTCAAAAATTCGCTAAAAATGCGTTAAACTTCAGAATATGATTCAGAATAGCCTGAAACGGATTTCTGCATAAAAGTTTTTCAAAAATTCACATTCTACAAATTTTGAGGCGAGAGCAATAGCTTAATTTTCTTCAAAAATTCGCTAATAAAGTAGGATACTTTAAATTAAAGTAGATCTGGCAACCCTAATTGACATCCTGTTTGTCAAAAGATCGATTTTTTGACACTCACCGATAGGGTAGGGGGAGGCCTGCCTCGTGGGGCTGACTCCTTGCCTGACGTACGACGGAGGGGGCCCCGACGGCCGGTCCGCCTCCCCATCGCAGTAGCCGTCTCCTGCGAACAGAGCATCAATCAATCAATCAATCAGCCTATCAATTCAATGGTAAGAGGAACAAGAGGGGGAGGGGGGAGGGAGGCAATCACTCAACCCGGACGCTTCATGCAAGTAACGCTCTTTCACTTTATGGGTAGGTTCGCTTTTCATTCGAAACCCTCTAGATGGTATTTTGTCGAAACAAATGATTCGAGGCTTCATATTAATTTCTCCACTAGTACTTTTTCAACTTGTAACTGTGATATCGATGTTGTTTTCTGTTGTAAAACTACGAACATTGTTGTATTAACCAGTTGTTGACCACCTAAAGCCTTTGCAGTTTTGGAAACGGAAGTTAGTGAAAAACGTTGTCTATTTCCACGAAAAATAAAGAGTTACAATGTTAAATCGATTTCGTCGGTTAGGCCATCATCAGTAACAAACAATAACTGAAGATACATTAGAACGGATACAGCTTTTATAGTAACAGGTAAAGGGAGATTGAATCCCATTGGTCAATAGAAAGGAAAGGGGCAGGAGGTAAAAGAATTAAGTACAAACAGTTAAGTGTAAGCAATGGATAAGTATACCTTATTATGAGAAAATTTCGGATAAAATCGGCCAAAAATCTATCATCGAGAGGTTACAAAGTAGGTTATAGAACTAAATAAAGTCCAGTCATGCAGCATGACCCCATGAGCGAATTTTTGAAGATGTTTCATGCAAATGTTTCATGCAAATATTACCGATTTTTACAACTAGCGAACGGCATTATTTCGATTTTTGACTGATTTTTCAACTTTGAAAATTTTGAAAACTTGATACATGTTCTTATAGGAAATTTTACGCTGATTCCGAATATACCACATGTTAGTATGCTGAAAAAATTATTTCGCACAACAAATCGCAAAAAACAGGCTATTTTGAAATTTTTGACTACATTTTTGAAAATTTCAACCCGAAGATGTAATCCGATCATGCTGGCCAACGAACTTGAACTTTCGTTTTGTGTCCTTAACATTTTAAAATTTGTTTGAAGTTTCTAGCACAATTCTACGGACAGTTATCGTCTGGAATGACACATACATACATACATACATACATACATACATACATATATACATTCATACATAAAAAAATGCGTTAAACTTCAGAATATGATTCAGAATAGCCTGAAACGGATTTCTGCATAAAATTTTTTCAAAAATTCACATTCTACAAATTTTGAGGCTAGAGCAATAGCTTAATTTTCTTCAAAAATTCGCTAAAATGAAAAAACATCTCGACTTGAAGCATTATAAAAAAATTAGGGATAAATCCCTGTTTTTACTGTATACTAAAATCACTAAGTTGTCTTACAACATTTTAAAAACAATAAAAAGGGATGAAGTTCAAGCTTCAAATGAAAACCGCCCCCTAACTTCGGAAACTAAGAACTTTCTCGATTTGATCAAAGGAAATATTTTCAATGTCAGGCATAGTGGGAAACACATATTTGTCGTCTGACAATTGCATGTTGATGAATGTGCTGATGCTGAGGCTTGTTGACCTTTATTACCCGGCAACCGTTGAACCACAGTACACAAGCACTATAAAAAATGAAATTATTGATAACAACAGTGACGTTAACGTCGATGGTGAAACCAATGTTGAAAAACTAAAAAAACTTCATGAATCTATGTCTACCATTACTGACGAATCAAACACTGTTACTTTCATTCTCCCAAATCTGTCTTGTGGTGCCCAAATTCAAAATTACGTCAGAGTAGAAGTTTCTACCCTTATTACCCCGTTTTACGGCACCTAAAGCCTTTGCAGTTTCGGATATTTATCGCATCGATATATTTAAAATCAAAACGGAAGTTAGTGAAAAACGTTTTCTATTTTCACGAAAAATAAAGACTTACACTGTTGAATCGATTTCGACGGTTGGGCCATCATCAGTAACAAACAATAACTGAAGACACATTAGGACACAGCTTTTATAGTAACAGGTGAAGGGACATTGAATCCCATTGGTCAAGAGAAAGGAAAGGGGCAGGAGGCGCAACCAATTAAGTGCAAACAAGGTGACGGGGGATTATAGCTAATTAGATGAAGTGAAAGGGGGGAAAATAACTAAATATGGTTTCAACATTGTGAAGGGATAATTCCAAGCTTTATAAAAATGGACCTAATATTGGTGAAATATATCTCCGTTATCTCCTCTGCTTGCAGATATTTACATGGATTATCTTGAGCAACAAATATTCACAACTTGTAGCACAAATGATCTTCTCTATTGGTATAGATATGTCGATGATATCGTCATTCTATGGAAGGGCACAGAAAGACAACTAAATTCTTTTCACGAAAAAATCAATAAATTAGATAACTTTATCAAATTGACACTCGAATTCGACGGAAATAAACTCAACTTTTTAGATCTATCCATCTCTTTGGTAAACGAAAAGCATGATTTTTTAATTTATAGAAAAGATACATATAGCGATATAACTATCCATAGTACCTCAAATCACCCTTTAGTCCATAAGCATGCAGCCTTCCATAGTATGATTAACCGAGCACTGTCTATTCCAATGAGTGAACAAAATTTATCAAAAGAAAAATCCATTATCAAAAGCATAGCGGCTAGTAACGGATATGGAGGAGATCTCGTTGATACCATATGGGATAATGTTCTTAGGAAAAAGAGTAGGGAAAAAGTTTCCAATCTGAGCAGGGAAGATGTAAATTTAGAAGAAAAGCAATGGATAAGTATACCTTATTATGGGAAAATTTTTGATAAAATCTGTCAAATTCTGTCATCGAGAGGTTACAAAGTAGGTTATAGAACTAAAAATAGTCTTAAAGGATTACTAGGATCCGTTAAGAACAAAATTAATGTTCAGGATAAAAGTGGGGTTCATAAACTAAAATGTTCTTGTGGCTATGAATATCGCGGTCAAACTGGTAGGAAATTCAGGGAAGGAATAGACGAGAATCAGGAGGATTTCAGGGAAAATAAGGGTAAGTCTACATTTGCGAAACATCTTAAGGAATCCAATCATAGTTACATATTCGATTTGACTGATAGACAGTTTGTGGGAAATTATCAAAAGTGACAGATCTGGTAAATGTTTAAATGAGGATATACCTCAATCTATTTCACCACTGATAAGTACATTTCTATAAGGCTTGGAATTATCGCTTTACACTGCTGAAACCATAATTAGTTATTTTCCCCTCTTTCACTTCATCTAATTAGCGATAATCCCCCTTCACTTTGTTTGCACTTAATTGGTTGAACCTCCTGCCCCTCTCCTTTCTCTTTACCAATGGGATTTAATCTCCCTTAACCTGTTACTATAAAAGCTGTGTCCTTTCTAATGTTTCTTCAGTTATTGTTTGTTACTGATGATGGCATAACCGTCAAAACCGATTTAACATTGTAACTCTTTGTTTTTCGTGGGAATATACAACGTTTTTCATTAACTTCCGTCTTGTAAGTGTGATATCGATGTGGTTTTCTATTGTAAAACTACGAACAGTGTTGTAATAACCAGTTGTTGACCACCTAAAGCGTTTGCAGTCTTGGATATTTATCGCATCGATATATCTAAAATGTTGGGTACTTTTCCGTTATCCCCCCCCCCCCCCCCCCCAGTCAGTTCGTCTTCAACACGCCCACCCGATGTTCCTAGGCATTATTGCTTACCTAGATTATGTTATGTAATGTATTTTTGAGTTGCGAGCATCCAGACCGCCAAAGTATACACACCATTCTGACCTACATGTCCAACTAATATGTATTTTTCTAAGGGATTGACTGCTTGATGATATGTAATTTTGGGATGCGAGCTTGCGAGCATCCAGATCACCAACCTGTACACAGCATTCTGATCTATTTGTGCCAATTCATGTGCATTCTACTTGTGGGAATTCATGTAGAGGCGATCAAACCACAACCACGCCAATTTGTTTCAACAAATCCTCACTGACATCGGCAATTTCTGTAAACACGGCAATTGTTTGTTTTCCTTCTTTTGGTTTATTATTTCCAATAATAAGCCTATGTGATCGTATAGCAAAAAATTTTTATAACCCCCCCTCAAACTTTGTCATTTTACGTTTCAAGGTGCGTAGAATCCAAATTTGAAATGTCCGTCCGCCGTTCG
Source organism: Adelphocoris suturalis (assembly GCA_030762985.1). Classification (NCBI taxonomy): domain Eukaryota; kingdom Metazoa; phylum Arthropoda; class Insecta; order Hemiptera; family Miridae; genus Adelphocoris; species Adelphocoris suturalis. The sequence continues at coordinate 33,313,903 of CM061050.1, read as the reverse complement.
CCGTCCGCTGTCCGGGCCATAAAAGGCCTTAGAATTGACTTAAAAAATCTGTTCTTTCGCACATAGACTCCACTTGGGGTCTAGTTGGTCCTAACTTCTCGCCAGCTCGATCGCTCCACACCCATGGGTGCTATGAGCCAAAAATAGGTGAAAAAGTGTCTTTGTTTTTGTATAAACAACCCTGATTTTGATAAACAACCCTGGCGGAGACGGCATGTTCGAGCAAGTCTAATTAATCCGATCGGGGGACTTGGTTGCTTCCCGTTGAAGTAGATCTCGACTTAGTAAAACCAGGTTGATTTAAGGAAATTTGGAATTTGAAAAAGGTACCTACTCGCCACGCCAGCCCCGCAGGTAGCCAACAGATAATTAAGGTACCCAACAGGTAGCCAACAATTAACGGATAATCTCTGAAAGACGCCTAGACTTTTTCCCTTCGAAAACACCTAGAGACCTCAATATTGGTCTGATTCAGGTCTGCCAAACCTCATTCGATTCAGGGTTAAACACTTTTCGAAGTTTGTTTCTAGCAAGTTTTTGTTCAGACCGTTTCCCATTCAAGTAAAAAGGAAATAAAGTAAGTATTTTTGCGAACTTTGTGTGTAAAATGACATAAAATTAATAAGTTCGGCTGTAAGTCAATGGGAAAATGTCTCACCTAAAATATGTTGGGTACAAACTTTGGAAAGTAGGTATTCAATCTTGAGTAGACTTAGCTTTGGCAGACCAATATTAACGCCACTAGGTGATTTCGAAGGGCAACAATTTAGACGGGGGGGGGGGGGGGGGGGGGGGCAAAATTAGTAGGATTTTCAATTGTTTGTAATTCATTCATTTTGAGAGATAATTCGGAGCGTTTCGATCGAGTCATTCTGTATTTTTATGCTCTACAACTTTGCTACTTATGAAAATTTCTGTAGGATGTACGGTTGAGGAATCATTTGAGAAACACTTTAAAATGGATAAATTAAGCCATCTTCATGATGCCGTCATTTTGTATTCCACCAATTTTGAGATGGCAGACCAAGATTTTCTCACTCAAAATGGACTTAACTTTCACTAAATACTAAAGTAAAGTTGTTTTAGTTAGTTTTAATTGGTTAAAAATAAGGCCAAAATACAAAAATAGAAAAAAATATCTAAAATTGACATTTTTTTTCTCGTGTTTTTCTGCTACCGGTTAGGGGATTTTTCGGTGTGCACTCTTCGGAAAAAACTTCCTCAAACGGTCAGGTTTGACGGTACAGTCAATTTTACTTTTAATTTGCTAATTGGGGTAGAAACGTATGTTTGTACGTTGAAAAACTAGGTTTTTTTTTTTTTTTTTATGAAATCGAAGGTTTTAGTGAAAAATGACCCTGTATGAAAATGCGAGTTTGGGGTCGGTTTCCACGTATATTTTCAGGCTGAATCGAATGGTAACACTTGCGAATCTCCCCAACTCTGATATAACCGAGTTTTACACTTTAATTATCTAGTTTTACCCATAAAAACACATGAAATCAAGCATAAAAATGAACCGAAAATTCGTGAGTTTTAAAGTTTAAAACTCGGTTATATCGGAGTTGGAGAAATTCGCAATGTAACGTAATATTACATTATTCCCAATGTAACGTAATATTATATGATAACATACAAAGACTCGCTCTTATATGACTGGATTTTGGTGTTTTAGTACATTACAGTTAAGTAATACAGTGAACCCTGGATAACTCGAACTTCTTTAATTCGAAATCTTCTCTTGGTCCCTAGCATTTTGTATTTAAACAGTGCTAAAAAATCGTGGATAATTCGAATTTTTGGCGGCTAATTAACTAAGGCGACTCAAAATAATTGTAAATTTATCGGGAAATACGTTTTAGTAACGATATTCGGCAAAAGTTTTGCGTTAGACCAAATGCATGCAAGTCAGTGCCATCGTACAGTCTGTTAACTCCCCTTCCCCTCCCGCCCACCGGACGTCCCAAAACAGGACCAGGCCAAGGCTGAGCAATTCACCAACGAATTGGGAAATCAAAATTTCAAAGCTAGCAATGGGTGTACGACACAAGTGTGCACTGTGAATGTAAGTGATTCATACTTCAACTCTTTGAATGCGTTGGAATCTTTTTTAATGGCCGAGAGACTTAATTCAAGTTAACAGGCCGAAATACCATCATTTTTTGAAAAACAATAGATTGTTTTTTATGGTTGCAGTTAATTACAGTACCATTTCAGGTGTCTTTATATTTATTGTTGAATACAGTATTCAATGTTACTGTATATACTTTACTTCGTACTGTAGTTTGTTAAAATATAATTTATTAAAAACTTCTTTCATCTGAATTTTTGGTTTATTCGAAGTTTTTGACTGGTCCCTTGAGGTTCGCATTATCCAAGTTTTACTGTAATATATTAACACTGTAATTAAAACTGTAGATACTACACTATCCATCATTGTAAATGCAATCCACGGATTATAGTTGAGTTATAGTAATAAAGTACCTAGTTATAATAAAGTATATAGTTATATACTTACATTCTGTAACTTGAAATATCTAACATCTTTCTATGAGGTAAATAAATGATTTATTAACACTGTAATTAAAACTGTAGATACTACACTATCCATCTTTGTAAATGAATTCACGGATTATAGTTGAGTTATTTTAATAAAGTACCTAGTTATAATAAAGTATATAGTTATATATATATATATATATATATATATATATATAGTTATATACTTACATTCTGTAACGAAATATCTATCATATTTCGATGAGGTAAATAAATGATTTATTAACACTGTAATTAAAACTGTAGATACTACACTATCCATCTTTGTAAATGAATTCACGGATTATAGTTGAGTTATTTTAATAAAGTACCTAGTTATAATAAAGTATATAGTTATATACTTACATTCTGTAACGAAATATCTATCATATTTCGATGAGGTAAATAAATGATTTATTAACACTGTAATTAAAACTGTAGATACTACACTATCCATCATTGTAAATGCAATTCACGGATCATAGTTGAGTTATAGTAATAAAGTACCTAGTTATAATAAAGTATATAGTTATATATATATATATATATATATATATATATATATATATATATATATATATATATATATATATATATATATATATATATATATATATATATATATATACTTACATTCTGTAACGAAATATCTATCATATTTCGATGAGGTAAATAAATGATTTATTAACACTGTAATTAAAACTGTAGATACTACACTATCCATCATTGTAAATGCAATTCACGGATTATAGTTGAGTTATAGTAATAAAGTACCTAGTTATAATAAAGTATAATATTTATATACTTACATTCTGTAACTTGAAAATCTAAATCTTTCTATGAGGTAAATAAATACTATATTAACACTGCAATTAAAACTGTAGATACTACACTATCCATCATTGTAAATGCAATTCACGGATTATAGTTGAGTTATAGTAATAAAGTACCTAGTTATAATAAAGTATATACTTACATTCTGTAACGAAATATCTATCATATTCCGATGAGGTAAATAAATAATATATTAACACTGTAATTAGAACTGTAGAGATACTACACTATTCACCATTGTAAATACGATCCACGGGTCAACGAATTGAAGTGATTCTACCAAAAGGGTTGTTCTCATATTGGATTTCCCGTGCAATTGAAGCGAAACGTTGATTCAAACAAATCACGGGAACTCGTGACCTTTGTAAAGTCTTCAGAAGGATTTGAGAAGATGGAGTGGAAGGGAAATACGAAATAAGGATACCAGCTTCTTTTTCGCATATGAAATGAAGGCACCGAATGCGATTTTCACATGTATCATTCACAAATTCGGTCCCATTCACGCGTTTTCCTTTTTTTTCTTTTCTTCCTTTCGCGAAGGGCATATAATGAAGTTTTCCTTCCCTCCCCCACGTGGTATTGCTACCTGATCAGAAAATCCATTTTCGCTCTGCATTCAAAACGGGAATCCGCCACCCCCCTTTTTCGGTGCTGTAAAACAGGAAGTAGCTCTGTGAAGGCTCCAATATTCCGTAGTATAGCCTCATTTTGGCATTCTCACGACGCCTTTTCACACTTATTACGAAATCCCGCTTCCGCTTTCCATTAGGGCGATGTTTTTCTCTCGTTCAAAAACCTGTCGTAGCACAAAAAAAGAGTGAGGAGGAAGGGTTGGAGGAAATTTCTCATGAAAAGACGTTAGAAGAGAGAAATCGTTGAATATTTATCCCTCTGGCTCATACAGTTCAACCTTGATAAGTACAACTTCCAGAGACTAGAAAAAAAACTCACCCAATCTTGTCTCATGGAATCAGAAATGGGAAAAGGATCTAAAGCATTTTTTAGTCACAGGTACACTAGTGACCACCTGTGTAAACAAACTAAATATCTTATTATCGCACAATCGCAAGATTCACTGAGCTTAGCTTAACAAGAAACCATTTTATACCAGTTGAAACATGTATTAGTGACTTCCCACCAACCTCTAAACAGCTCTGAATATCAAACTACTTCTTCCAAATACTTTAGAATTTTTGATTTTTGGTCAGGGAAAAGGGATTTTTGAACCACTGTGCGTCTGTTGATGGGTGGTAGGTACATAGCACACTTAAGGCCTGTTTTCCTAGCGATAGGTTTTTTGCGCCGTTGACAACGTGATACGCCGTGCGTTTAACGTCGGCCACTGATTCCCTTGAAATTAGTTAGGGTGTTTTCCTAGAGAACGCATCACGTCAGCGCAAAACGTGTTGCGTTGGCGCAGCTGGCCCGACTGCTCGAGGAGGAGTCGACTGCGCAGTACGCTGGCGCAATTGCATTGGATTCCGGTGTTTGTGATGCTCGATTTTTCGATTTCCAAGGTTTTCAAGATGTCCCAAAGGTATTGGGCTGTAAGAAGTCTTATGGCTCAAGAGCCTAGACAATCGGCGTAGGAAAAAAAACAAAACAAAAAAAAAAAAAAAAACAAAAAAACAATAAACTAGAAAAACAAGACATTTGTGCTGAAAAAAGTAGGTACCTACTTAAATTTCATTAATATTTGTCAAAAATGGATAAAAACAGCTTTGAAAAAGCTAAAAATCAAAAATAGCTTAATTTTTTTTCGAAAAATTTGCTAAAACATTTTTTTAATTACCGAAAATTATTTAGGACAAGTTCATTTGCCACAAAATCGGTAGTGAACATTTCACCCCAGTTAAAATCCTAAATTTTCAAAACAATTTAACAAAATATACTAAGATAATTTACGAAAATCCGCTCATACGATCATGCTGCATGACTGGAACTTTTTACTAACTTATTAAGTCGTCTTATAAAACCGATTTGACATCAAATAGCTGTTTCCAACGGTGGTCATATTTTTGATTTTACAGTGATCTCAAGTGGAGTTATGGTCGTTTGAAGGTAGAAAACATCTCTTAAAAATGAAATTACTCGGAAAAACAAAGCATTAAAATAAATCTCTAACAAGTACTTTCGATCAGAAATGAGCTCTAGAATTGACCCATGAAGCACCATTACACCCTTCTTAGTGGTTGGCGCAGATGGGCTATCTAATGCAGATTTAATAAAACATCATGTAATAATTTTTTGCCTTCTTCTTCTAGTCTTCTAAACAGTTTGCTTCAGTTCAGGTCACACTCTCATCTCTACTCTAGACACTCTCGGAACCTCTTCCCCCCTTGTCTATGATGTCCTGCAGGCTGCAGCAGCTTTGTGGCCCCTCCACAAAAGATGATAATGGCCTCACGATATGGAAAAAACCGTAAAAAAACCGAGTGTTAATGAAGGGTCCACGCATCCACCAACACGGTGGCTTTTTTTTAGTAGCATTTTTTTTACTCCGTAGAGCTATGTAAAGTGCTACTGCAATCCCAGAAAGCGCAACCTCGTTCGACATGGCTCAGGTTCAAACTAGATGCGTACACGATTTGCAGAGCGACAATGTCGCGGGGCAAAGAATCTGAGACATGAATCCGACCGTCTGCAACAAAGAGTCCGAACAATGAATCCCAGTGCGTACTAGGCTTGCAGCGTAATATATTTCGCGCTCCTGTCGACGTTTTTCAGTCTAATTCGGTTCCTGCTGCGCAAAAAACCTGTCGCTAGGAAAACAGGCCTTAAAGATGGATAATCGGGAATTAGAGTTGGCAACCCTGATCGCAACAAAACGCCTTCATTTCACAGTGATGTCTGCATCGGAACTAAGCCCCTTAGCGTTACACCACGTCAAACGCATCAGAGTTAATTAGCGAGCTCTATTATTCCAACGAATCAGATGGTTATTTCTGAAAGGCTCAGTTACTACCTACCCCTCCATAATATTCCTCCAAAAGCTTTATCTTCCTTTTGTCAGAAATTTAATTAAAATTTCACTTTTTCCCTTCTTTTTGGAGATGATAAGATAAAGGGGGCGAAAGAGGCTGTAATTGAGTCTTTAGGAAAATTAATGTTCAGAGAGTAAAAAAAAGAAGAGATTCTTGATACTAACTCGTTCCTTTTTTCTTTTGATAACTGTCCGTCAACAGGAATTTATTTCTTCGTTTTCACGTTTTTTGTTCCAGAGCGAAAACGGAATTATTCCCTGACAACCATTTGTTGATTACATTTTTGTCTATATCAAAATAATCAGGCAAAAGTTTTGTGCGTTCATCATCTTAACATGTAGGTATACTTATTCTTAAGAATTCTTCAACTAATTTTTAACAAATTAATTATTTAATGATAATAGGTACGAAGGTAGTTGTTATATGGAACGTCCAGGACCCCAAGATGTACTGGAAAACATATCCAGCAATTTTTATGCATATTGCTGTAGATTCTCAAACGCAATTGTACATTGTTTTTTTAATGGATTTGGAAAACTTTCCTAGTATCCAATAAATTCATGTTGCTCAAACTTTTATTCAAATATTATTCGCCTATCATAGAAGAAGTATACGATGCTAAGCTGTTCTCTTTCAGATCTATTATATATATATATATATAGAATATATATATATATATATATATATATATATATATATATTTATATTTATATAGTGGAATTTTCGATTTATTATTCTCAACAACAATGAAATTTTAAGTGAGAAAAAAAAAAAAATTAAATTTTGCTGATAAAGATTTCAAGATGTGTAGAGTCCGCTGTCCCAGAACATAATATGTATCCATTCGTTAAGTGTGGAATAATGTTCGAAGCGTCAGTTGAAATCTTAGTTATTTGATTGTGGTGTACATTGTATTGTACCAGCATTGTATTGTGGTGTACATTGTATTGTACCAGCCAATTATTTTCTACTTTGGCTCGTAAGTTGATTTATTACAGGAAAAGGTAATGATACTATATGCCCAACAAGATGTTTACTAGACTGACAACGAAAAAAACGAAAGTTCGAAATTTTGAGGGGCTCAAAGCTCAGATGATTGCATCAGATGCGAGGAATAACTCCTGAAAATTTCAGTCCGAACCGATAACCCCTTGAGGTCTCCTAAACCCATTTTTTGATAATTGAATTATCGATTTTAGAACACTAGACGCTTAGGACAAAAAGACGGTTAGGACATGAAAGATCCATGCGTCTGGACACTTTTTATACTCTATTCCTTTGTTTTTGGTGTCGCGGAACACGGTGCCGCCATTATTGCAAGCGCAGAAGCTGTATTTCTTTTGATATTTAAGAAATAAGTCCAAATAAGTGATGGAAAAAAGGCGTTTTTTGCAGTTTTTACCTAGTTTTGGCTGGGAAAAAAATTGTTTGTGGGTATTTTCTGCTTCGGACCTTGTTTCCTGGCTTGTTCCGAATGTAACAAGACCAACTTCGTCCTATAATATATTGTCCTTTTGGAAATATCTGCTCAAGAGCCGAGTTAGCTTTATTAATGGTAACCGCTCTATACTTACCAGTAGCTACGAAATCATAATTTAACGCCCTGAAGCCCTTTTAATCCCATTATTTTATGTTTTTGGGCTCGTTGAACATTATGTGCTAGTAGTGGAGGCGTAGGACTCGTATTTCGGTTAATAATCAAGAGCTAGGCGTCAAAAATTGGTGAATAGAGTGGATTTTTCTTGATGTTCAAAAAATCAGTTGACAAAATTAATAGAAATAAGGGATTTTTCGCCGGTTTCACCTAGTTTTCATTGGCAAAAACTATTTATGAGTGTCTCTTCTGCCTTGGACTTTGTTCTGTGGATTATTCTGAATATGACAAGACTAAATTTGTCCCATAATACATTTTTCTTCTAGAAATATCAGCTCAAGAGCCAAGTCGACTTATTTAATGGTAACCGTTTTATATTCAATAGTGGCTAAAAAATGAAAATTTCACGCGGTGAAAAATCTCTTATTTCTATTAATTTTGTTAACTGATTTTTTGAACATCAAGAAAAATCTACTCTATTCACCGATTTTTGACACCTAGCTCTTGATCATTAACCGAAATACGAGTCCTACGCCTCCACTACTAGCACGTAATGTTCAACGAGCCCAAAACCATAAAATAATGGGATAAAAAGGGCTTCAGGGCGTTAAATTTTGATTTCGTAGCTACTGGTAAGTATAGAGCGGTTACCATTAATAAAGCTAACTCGGCTCTTGAGCAGATATTTCCAAAAGGACAATATATTATAGGACGAAGTTGGTCTTGTTACATTCGGAACAAGCCAGGAAACAAGGTCCGAAGCAGAAAATACCCACAAACAATTTTTTTCCCAGCCAAAACTAGGTAAAAACTGCAAAAAACGCCTTTTTTCCATCACTTATTTGGACTTATTTCTTAAATATCAAAAGAAATACAGCTTCTGCGCTTGCAATAATGGCGGCACCGTGTTCCGCGACACCGAAAACATAGGAATAGAGTATAAAAAGTGTCCAGACGCATAGATATTTCATGTCCTAACCGTCTTTTTGTCCAAAGCGTCTAGTGTTCTAAAATCGATAATTCAATTATCAAAAAACGGGTTTAGGAGACCTCAAGGGGTTATCGGTTTGGACTGAAATTTTCAGGAGTTGTTCCTCGCATCTGATGCAATCATCTGAGCTTTGAGCACCTCAAAAATTCGAACTTTCGTTTTTTTCGTTGTCAGTCTAATGTTTACAGGTAGGCCTATCATCACCCTAGTCAACATGAGGAAGTAAATATCCTTTCAAAATCTACCTACGCCCTGTTTATCTTCTAAAATTCAATTGATAACCTCAGGATATCGACGATAGCTAGAAAACTGGGACTCGATGCCTCTCAACAGAAGGAAACTATTTCTCATGGGTAACATTTCTATACGGCTGAATAGAATGGACGCACGGATGGTTCTGTGTGTCCCACCCTTATCTGAGTTTCGAGGGTCAAAGGGCACTTTTGCCCTTATTCGTTAGTCGTAGAGGTCTGCAAGTGTCACCATTCGATTCAGAGTGAAAAATTACGTAGAATTCGACATTTAAATCATAAAGTTGTGGGAGATCGTTTTTTCCTGAAATCCATCGATTTTCGTTAAAAATACCACGTTTTTTTCTCATTCAAAAGCCGTTTTTTCTCCTTGTTGTTACTTTTATCAATTTTTTGGCTATACCGTTAGAAAGCTGATGAGATGTTAAAGCTTTTACTGTATTTGCAAACGGCTGTTCATTTTTTTTATGGAGGGAGGAATCAGATTGAAAAAACCCAAATTTTTAACCTCTTTTTTCGGTATCTTAACTTTCTTGAATAATTATGATTTGGCATCAAAAAGATAGGAAATTTAACGTTATTTCCAACGGTATCCTCAGGTTTGAGAATACTCAAAGAATAATGGGATCACAGCCATTTTTAGGAGATAAGGCCAAAAACACGAAATATTCGTAAAATGTAGAAACTTGGTTGCTTTTGGCTTGTCATGGGTGCCTTTCCCAAGGGGGTACAGGTAGACTGGGTTAACGCAGATTTCTCAAAGGCATATAATGAGGTGTCAGATGAAATTCTCCTGGAAAAAGTGAATGCCTTTGGGTTTTTGGGAGAATCGCTAAATTAGATAGATAGCTATTTACTTGAAGAAACGTCCGATGAGAGTTGGGATGGGTAATATGCTCTCGAACCCTTTCAATGCCACGTCTAAGGTTCCACAGGGTTCTCATTTGGGTCCAATACTATTTATAGAGTTCGTTGATGGCGTTTGTGGACTATTTGGCGGTAATATAACGCATCAGCTGTTTGCTGCCTGGATAAATATTTCACTCAGCGCATGCGCAAACGTAAATTCAACCAAGCATCATTTCCCCACGTCCTCCGAATCGTCTGAATATATAGTCCATCTCAATTTACCGTTTCCCTCGGCCATATGGACCAGCCTTGAAATCATAATCATAATTTGGCAATGTTAAAGTTTTCCTCCAATGATTCTTAACCCTGGAATGCCGTGGGGTTTGTCAAACCCCAATCGCGATTTAAAATCAGTTTTTCATGTTAAATCCCGCACGCGTGGCTCTTCTTGCCCCCTTCTATATCACCCCCCACTTCTTCCCTAAAGGCTTCAGCCTTTTTCCAGTTTAGTACGTTCAAGACTTCTGTGTAGTGTAGTACTTTCTTGTGCCTGGGGTTTGACAAACCCCACCGGGGAGTTAACCGCTAGTGATTTTCTCTATAGCAAGTGTTATTTTTGTGGGCGTTCCCACAGTTTTGTTATTGGCTCATCGTTAGAAATGGCTGAAAAACGCAAGTTTTCGGATCCTGAAGACATTAGATCCATTTTGGAACAGTTGAAGGAAGAAGATGTATATTTTGGCGGAGAAAATTCAAACACGGAAGATAATGTCGAGTTACAAGAAGTTGCCTCCGATGAAGAAGTGTCAAAAGTGACAGTTTTTGGAGAAACTAGTTCGATGTTCCTTCTGTGAACATCATAGATCTTCAAAATGTTGAGAATGTTAATCCTATTGCTTGGTGCCAATTTTATGTTACCTTTTCATTCTAGTTCTTGGGTTTTGCAAGTGGTATCAAACTAATCTCAGAAAATTGTTTTGTAGATTTTATGGATTTATTTATTTTTGTTTTTAAATGAAAATGTGCTAATTTTATATTGAAATTTTGTTACAATGAGGTACCTTTCTGTTATTATTGTTTTCTTTGCAGCGTGAGGTTTGCCTTACTATTACTTTTTTCTTCACGAGCTTAGGTACCTACTTCATGTTTCTTTACACTCTTGATAACAGAATGAAAATAAAATTTGATTCAAGTGTAACTTAAGTACTTTTGAATTTTCTAACATTTTTCAAAGTTGGGGTTTGACACACCCCACCGGGGAGTTAAGTGTTGGAAATTTAGTCGGGACATTTCAGGGTTAAACCGTGCATCCTACAGAAATATTTATAGGTAGCAAAGTTGTGGAGCATAAGAAATTAAAACGATTCTATTCTGAAACTTTGAATTATCTCTCAAAATAAGCGAATCATGAACAATAAATGAAAAATCGAGCTAATTTCGGGTCAGCCCTTTCCTCCCCCGTCAAGACTTTGGACCTTCAAAATCACCTAGTGGCGTTAATATTGGTCTAATTTCAGTCTGCCAAAGCTCATTCCACTCAAGATTAAACACTTTCCAAAGCTCATGTCGAGAATATTTTAGCTGAGACCTTTCCACATTGACTAACTGGCGAACTCATAAATTCCAAGTCATTTCACCAAGGCCCTACAACTGTACGTGGATCTCAGACGCCGCCTGCTGCAAATTGAAGAGAGCATTGGCGGACATATTGGGGTCAACTTCACGCGCCCTTTTTGAATTGTAAGGCTAGCTAGTTTGTGTATAAGTGTTCGTGGAACACTTATTTTGTATTATCATGCATACATATTTTGTATTATCTTGATGAAAACTAGTCTAAAATCATTTAAAACGTCAATTATTATGATTACAACACAGTTTGTAAATTAATTTTATGCAACATTTTCAACAGAGACAAACTGCGGGAGCTGCTTGTCTTTGGAATATGTAACCAAATATAACGATTTACAAACTTATTTAGGCCACCATTCTCGTCCGATTTTCGTGATTCTTTTTTTGTTCAACTATGAATTTGGTCTAGTTTTGGATCTTATAACAGGAATTTCAAATTTGATTATGAAAAAGGGTGAATGGAGGGGGTAACAGTAAAATATCATGATGTTTCAACTAATTTCGTCAGATGTTTGTGATTCTTTTTTGTTCAACTAAGAATTTTGTCGAGTTTTGGAAGGTGTATTAGGAGTTTCAAATTTCATTATGGACAAGGAAGATTGAAGGAGGTAATAGTAATAAATCATGATGCTTTAACTATTCAAGTCAGATTTTCGAGATCATTTTTTAAATTCGATTATAAATTCGGTCTAGGTTATAAAAATATGTCAGGAGCTTCAAATTTCATACTGGAAGTATTCATATTTGAATTTGCTGTCGGTGGAGGGAGTTAATTGGGGAGGGGGGGGGGGTTCGAGAAGTCATGATATATTTGTTTTTTCTCTTATTTTAACTCTCACCAAATATATGTAAAATCCATTCATAGGGACGTCCGTGTAATGCATGCATTACTTACCAATATGATTTCATGTAGTTTTGCGTTGTGGCGAAATTGTACTTTTCATACCTTACTTATAATAGTTAGGGCATAAGTTAGTTAGGTATTTTAAAGTGAAAGATCCTTCCATTATTCAAAAGCAATTATCTCAGAACCATTCTTCCAAAGTAACAGAAGAATCGCTCTGCATTTCAATATTGAGACAATATCTTGTACATAAGTCACAGTTTTACAAACACCATGGGTTCACCTGGATGGGGCAAGGAGTATGATCAGAGGAGCTGAACAATTGAATAAGTAAATGAATAACTACATCATGGCACTTTCTATGTTATTATATTATTTTCATTTTACATACAATTTCATACAATTCTGTCAATACAATACAATACAATATACAATAGTACAATACAATGTCAATACAAAAAACAATTTCATCTCTCAATTTCTTGTTTAAAGGAAATCTGTGGAAAAAACAAAACAAAGTTTAGATTAATTTGAAACTTTGTAGCTCATGCGTAGATTAGTTAGTAAAAAGAAAATTATTGCCAACTACAATAGGTACTGCGTTACCACATCAAGAGGCTTACAACGGACCAAAATAATCTTTAGGAAATCGTGAAAATCAATACTGACTTGTGAAATGAGAGTGTGCAGTCTTCAGTTTTGCGATTTATGCAGTTGAATGTCGCACACACTTCAACCGTTGTGCATTATCAAAGAAATTTCATGAGTAGATAAACTATAATAATAAAATCTTCATTGCACATAAATAAACGATTTTGCCCCCAATATGGCCGAATACAGACCGTTCATTTTGCAACGCGACACTAGCGCTACGAGTGGGTCTAGTTTACTATTACAATGTCTTTGCATTTGACAAATAAAGTTCGCAAAAACGGCCTTTTAATTGTACTTTAATGGGAAACAGGCTGAGCAAAAACTTGCTCCATATGAAGTTTGGAAAATATTTAACCCTGAATTGAGTGACGCTTGGCAGACCTGAATCAGATTATTACGGCCATTAGGTGATATTGAAAGGCAAAAATATTGACGGAGAGACTGGAGGACCCTCCTAAAATTACCTCGATTTTCGATTGTCCTTTATTTCCTTATTTCGGGAGATAACTCTTATTTTTTTGGTCACACGCTTTGGTTTTTTATGCTCTACATATTTTCTACGTATTAACAATTCTGTAAGATCTACGGTTTAGGAAATACTAGAGAAAAACCTTAAAATAAGAAAATTAAACCATCTTCATAAGATCGCCATTTCGTATTCCACCAATTTTGAGGTGGCAGACAAAGATTTTCTCACTCAGAACGGACTGAATTCTCAAAATCCAATCTCAAACCATTTCCTGAACTTGCTATTTATTTTCAGCCTTGGTTCCGGGACTAGTCCTATAATCCCTGTTTGAATGGCAAAGAAGCGATAAGCGAACAATAAAACTTGACTATTGACTAGGTAGTAATTAATTATTGGCAATCCTCATAAATATATCGAACTCTCATTGTACTGCTGTCGATAAAATGGGATCGATCCGAACAAAACACGTGATGGCCTGAGAGGCTTAAAAGAACCACTTAAGTGGTTCCGGCTCGGCCTGCCTATCACTTACAGTTTCTGTCAAACCCAGGCCCGTGGAAAGCTCTTGGAAGAGCGGTCAGTGTGTGCTTCGAAGAAATAAAAAGTGTTTACTTTGGTTTAGCTTTTACTTCGGATCCCTCAGCTGAATTGTAATGTCAATAATAGCTGAGTACGAAGGCTCGGATGCTACCGCGCTCCGTCACAAACCTTTTTACGGGAAAGAGAAACGGGGAACAGCAGTACTTATTGCTAGTTAATATATTTCAGGCAATGGATAAATATTCTGGAACTATCTGTACTGTAATAAACAAATAATAATTACTTTTTTCAATAATGAATTTATAATTTTTTTGACAATTTCCTCAAACGTTTTTACTCAGGAACGTGGTTTCTTTAGCTAGAATAAGAAAATGCTTTAATATAGAATTTTCATCAAAATTTAACATACCTACTTTGTTTAAGAACCTAGTTCGTTGGTGAAGGTGTAAATACAAATTTTAGAGCCTCTCAATCAAATAGGAATAAATTTTGCTCGAATTTTGATTAACTTTCCGAAAGTTAACTAAATTTGATTTTAGCAAATTTTCAAAGAGAAAATGAGCATTTAGAAGGCTCTGAAATTTTAAAAGTGGGCTTGAAGGGTCGGGGACCCCCTATAAATCCGTTTCAAACATCAAAGAACACAACCCCAGATTTCAAAGTCGTATATATATATATATATACATATATATATATATATATATATGTATATATATATATATATATATATATATATATAGGGTGTATTTCTAGACAATAACCTCAAACCCCCCTTTAAAAACGGTGTGAAAAAATTCGTTCCAACAAAAAAAAAAAAAAAAAAAATCATCTTGTAAAAGACATGTCAGGGTCATTGCCTAGCCCGATTGCTCCAGAATTCCAGGCTCAAATTCACAATTTGATGGTCCAAAAACTACTCAAAAACGCGATGTGGGGTGTCACAGTCGAAATATTTTTGTCAAAAAATTACAGTAGAAATCCAGTGCTGAGTCGGTTGCGACCACTCCCAGATCTCTAACATTCATAATAAGTGAGTGCGATCTATTTTTAGGTAAAAAATACCCATAAATGACCAAATTTTGACAATAAGGCATGTGGGGTGTCAGTCGAAGTATTTTTTTAGCGCTGAGACGATTGCTACCACTCCGAAATCACAAAGATTCATACAATTAGTGAGATTTAATCAATTTTTAGGTGAAAAGTTCCCATAATATTGGCTAAATTTTCGAATTCCGCTGCGTGTTCTAAAATTTTCTTAGCGATCTTGTCACACGGCTGCCTCTCCTGCTTCAGGACATGGTTGGCCTTAATTATCTGAATTTAGGTGCCTAATTCAATGTTATTCACAACTTTTCTTTGAAAATTCGCTTTATTAGTCATGCTGCATGACTGAGTACCTTTTTTTTCTTCATATTAACCAATTTTATGAATGTTCTTCTGTAGTCAACAAACTAAAGTAAGCGAGGTCCAAGGAACGAAAATCGACAAAAAATGGCGTTACGAAAATTCGTCTTAAATTGTGCTTTACGCAAATTTGTCACTAATTGTCATTTCCCATCAGACCAATGTTAGGAACACAGCCAGAGCCTTGAAATGCAGTGCATAGATTTATATGTGGAAGATGTGGTGATATGCGGATATGTGGAAGTGATTGCAAGGAAGCCAGATCAGCCGTGTGAGTGATAAAGGTAACTGCTCTCTTGTACATCCTAGATCCCTGAACTCTGGTACATAGCCACTCTAGAACCACTGAAACCGATTGAGAAATAGTCAAGCTGGGGGAGAAATGAACCTAACTTCCCTCCTGTACATCCAAAATCCCAGAAATTCAGTACAGAGCCTTTGTAAGCAATAACACTAATTTATCTCATGTACAACGGAGAGTACTGTAATTTGGTACACAGCCTCTTGGGATCGTTTGGGTTAGTTGTATGAGCGATAAAATTAACTTCTCCCATCCAGCAAGAAGCAGTCAAATTTGGTTCAAAACCTTTGAGGGCTGCTGGATGTTATTGTGAGGAAGTGGGATCAGCTGCGTGAGGGATAAAGCTAATTTCTATATTATGTATTTATACATAAATATTTAAATTCGTTGAGCCAAATAACCAATGGACATCATTTAAATATTTATCCCTGCCCAGCCTTCAATGTCACCTCGATAGTTTTAGGTCTACATTATTTTTGACATATTTGGGGACCCTGCACAAAGGACCTTAACCAGCTGAAAACATTCCGACAAGAACGGGCAGATGTTGGTTGATTTTACTCAGAAAACGATATGTTGTATCATGTGAAACAAGTTGGCGACATCTGCTGCAGAGACATATACGGAAACTCTCTCTCTCTCTCTCTGTAACGTTACACCAAAGAGGGCCAACTGCTGCAAACGACATGGTACTTCCGACCAGTTAAAAGTGTCAATATGGGGCGCAAAGTGGGTGAATCACTTCAAATATTGACCATGCAGCCCGAAGGTACGAAGCTATTTTCCAAGATCGGATGGATGTACGGGGGGGGGGGGGGGGGGGGGGGGTGTGCACATTGTATGTCAACACGATACCTCAACCGGTAGGGCTTGAATTACTCTTGCACATAGTAGTATTCCAGCTCTTCAATAGTGAACTCTACAGGATTTCTCAAAAGCAATGCCAATGAGTCAATCCAAACTGGGGCCCAAGGCATGTGATTTTGAACTCATGTTTCATGAACTTTGGTCCAGTAGTTTGGAAGAAATGCGCCGGACGTCGCACAGTGTTTCGACTAATATGTTCCAGGTAGAAAAAATACGAAATAAAAGTTGTCGAAAAAAACGTATTCAGCATGCAGGGTGACTGGTAGAGTTGTCAATCGATTATATTTATGTGCCCACACTTGAAAGCACCCAATAGAAAACTACTGTGCAGAACCCCCCAAAGACATTATTCCTCTGAAATCTGATATTTAATGTTTCCCCTTCTTCTGATCATCTTAGTTTGGACTGAAATGATTCTCCCGAAGGTGTTAACGAATAGTAGGTACCTATTCCCAACTTTTGAATTTAAATGTTCAATTTCTATCTCTTCTTATCAGAAAATGGATATAAAAAAGTTCCAGTCATGCAGCATGATCGTATGAGCGAATTTTCGTAAATCATCGTGTTAGATAGTTAGATATTAGATTGTTTTGAAATTTGAGCTTTTTGATTGCAAGTAAATTGTTAACAATTGATTTTATTGCAAAAAGACGTATTCTAAATAATAATCTCCAGTTCAAATAGAGGTTTTAAATTTTTAGCTTTTTTGCAGTTTTCATCGGTTTTTTAGCAAATTTTAATGCATTTTAAGTACATTTTACAGCATAATTTTTTACATAAATGTTTGAATGTTCTATTTCATAGTTAATAGACCAGCAAATATGAATTGAACGATTTTTAGCCGTTTTTAGCTATTTTAACCCGCCAGTTCCTAATGCACCCTACAGGGTGCACCTCTTTTTTGGCCCCTGAAATTCAAACAGGTCGCCCACTAACTGATCCTAGTGGTCCTAGAGGGTTTTGAAGATGTGACAAAGTGACTTGATCAAAAGGAAGTTGATAAGATCCACCTGTTATCTTGATAAGTCAGTTCAAAGTGGCCAACCTCCGTAATTTTTGCGTCTGTGTGACCTGCCTTCTCATTTTCGTTCACCATGCCTAAAAAACGGTAATTAACCAATAATTCATACCAGATTTTGTTTTTCTAGTTGCTTCTGAGAAACCCTAACAAAAAATATCAGAGAACTGAGCAAAATTGGCCTCCCAATCATAAATACAACTTTGGTGCACCCTGTAGGGTGCATTAGGATTGAGAACAACTTTGGGACAACAATATTGTAACCATGGCTTCCAACTGTCATGGGATAAGTCCTATTAGTAAAGTGGATAGGATTGGGACTGTTGACAAGGTGAAGAATAGGATGTCCGTTGATTGCCTGAATGCTGTTGTGATGTACAATCGATATATGGGAGGAGTTGATCGGTTTGATGGGAATGTTGAATCTCTTAGATGCTCTCTGAGGGACGGAAATGGTGGTACCCTCTCTTCCTGTTTGGACTTGATGCTGCTTGTCAGAATGCATGGCAGCTAAAGAAGAGGACGTCTAAAGAAAATGAGACAAACGGTCAATTCAGAAGGGCCATCGTTCAGTCCAAATGCCTGACGCACGGGAATCCAGCCAAAAAGGTGCGATCCATTTCAAACATCCCCAAAATGAAGGCCAGACATCTCCCAAGTCAACCCAAACCTTTTCACGAACCAGTTCCTTGTAATCAGCGGCGGTGCAGAAGATGCCACAAGAATACAAGACAAATGTGCCGAGCATGTGGAGTTGCTGGTATCAGTTCCATGAGGACATAAAAGCGCACGTTGCACCTTCATCTCGTGAATAGCTTTAAAATTGCATCCAAGAAGCTTCAAAAATTCTTTTCAACACTGATTTTTACCTATATAATACTGCCTACACTATTCTGAAGGGTTTATGAAATAAAAATTATAAGTTCACCAAACATCTTATTTCTTGTTGTTCCCATGCCTAATGCACCCTACAGGGTGCAGTACCACTACCAGTAATTGGAGCGTGGTATAAATGGTATGCTTTTTCTCCCCATTCAATTAGATGTCCAATAATAAGAATTCATCAGAAAATTTCAAATTTTTGTGGTAGTTTTCATTTAGGAACTGGTGGGTTAAGTGATTTTTTTAGTACAATTTTTGAAATGTGACCAATTTAATGTGGTCAAAAAGTGTTGTCCAACAAACTCATCCTTTCTTTTGAAATGCTTGATTTTTTAGCGAAAGAACGAAGTTTTTTTCTCAATTCTATCGAGAGTTATCGTCTGGAATGACACATACATACATACATATATATATATATATATATATGTATATGTATATGTATATGTATATATATATATACATATATATATTGCCTATATACATGCCCTCTAATTGCCTATATATACATATACATATAAAAAAGCGTTAAAATCCAGGAATCATTTCAGAATGCCTCAAAACATATTTCGATGAAGACAATTTTTGAAAATTTGTATTTTAAAATTTTTGGAGCCATCGCAATAGCTTTATTTTCTACGAAAAATTCGCTAAAACCAGTGGTATAAAGTTGTCAATGTAAAACAATATGAGTACCAGTTTGTCAAGTCTCGAAACTAGTGGCATTCTTTATGGTAGCATTTTTTATTTAATGCAGAATTTGAATTTTTAACCCATTTATTCCACAAACCTCTGCAAATAATGATATTTTTCCTCATTGTTTGGAAGCAATTTGCATAATTTAAAAACTGTGAGTTTTTATTTAAAAATGGCAGTGAACCTTGAAAGCCGAGAGAAAAACGGTCGTTTATACACCTGTACCTTGCTGGATTCTAAATATTCAACATAAAATTGAATATTCCGCGGGTTTTCATAAAATGTCTCTCCTTTCTTTGGGATGAAGATGGTCAGGGCACGGGTTAAAAGTCCTGAAGGACACCACGCAGACCAGTGACCTCACTCTGTCATTACCCGTCCCAGATGCTATTGGCTTTATTGTGCACTTAAGAGATTTGATCCTCAGTGCGACATCTCAATAGAGTCATCACCAATGTCTCTCCTTGCAATGTTCATTATTATTATAATCATTATTTAATAATAAACAAAGTTCAATGGAATAAGTTCAAGAAACGTTAAAATTTAACATATTTATTTACAATCTAATCGACATGGAATCAGTATTTTATCCGATTCCATGGAGCTAAGGTGCACAACGCTGTGTAAAAGGGAAGGCACCGCCTACTGTTGTGCTTTACCCGTAATTAATGTCTCGGTAGCGGAAAAGGGGTTTGCTGTGTTTATCCAATTCACGAGGACCCCTCCAACCCTCCTTCCACCCCTCGAGCTCACAAAGTTAATGACTTTCCAGCCCATCAAGGTAGCAGTGACTGGCAGGGCGGGGGGTGAAGGGGGTGAGACCGACCCTTCTGTGATTTACAGAGGAGGGTTGCCGGGGGTGGAAGAAGAGAAAAAAAAAGGAAAAAAGACCTTTGACGGCACACACTCCCAAAAGTATTTATAGCCCCGGTCGAATATTGTAAATTAACAGAAATGAAATTCAAGAGTAACGCGCGGAAGGGGGAAAATGAAAATCAGCTTTTTACGAGAGGAGGGGTGGAATGGTCTGATACTTGATACTGTGCCGGTAGTGGTAGAGAGTGGTGGAGGAAAATAGGGGAGGGGGTGCGCGTCAGGTACAAATTGCGCAATTTAGCGTAAGAGGGGGTGGTGCGTTTGATCTATCGTCAGAGAGAGCAATCTGTCACGAAACACCTGTAATCTTTCATGAAGGCAGATATATGTGATTAAAGGCCTGAAGTGTGGATGCTCCTAAATAATGTGTTTCAAGCGTTTCTTAGCGTCTC
Source organism: Adelphocoris suturalis (assembly GCA_030762985.1). Classification (NCBI taxonomy): domain Eukaryota; kingdom Metazoa; phylum Arthropoda; class Insecta; order Hemiptera; family Miridae; genus Adelphocoris; species Adelphocoris suturalis. The sequence continues at coordinate 33,293,293 of CM061050.1, read as the reverse complement.
CGAAACGAAGTGCAGATATATCATTTCATAATAATTTCAGTGGTCTTACATAATATTAGGCAGGTAATGAATGAGCGGTACCCAAGTATTCATTTTATAATTTTAACTGAAATCAGATTCCGTTCAGAAATACTTTACATCTTATCGTTCTCTCCCATGATGAGCAGTTTTCTTATGATTTTTCAGTTGCATTCATCGGTGGTGTCACAATTTGGGAGGGGGGAGGGGGGTCCGTCCAGGTGGGAGGGGTGCTTTTACGTAACTGGTTACTCATTGATAAAGAGTCTGGTTCAAGTGTAACTCTTTAGGATGGGATCTTCTTCCATTTTAAACATTCAAAGACTTTGCGCTCCGCGCAAAGGTCATAGTTAATTCGGCAGATTCCGTGACAGGTTCAATATAAATTTTAAATAACTATTAAAGTACGTAGACGAAATAAACAAAACAGGTATTTAGGGCTTTTGTTCTTGAGAGCAAGAATTAAACGAAAAGAACACCCAACTGATCTATCTGGCTTCCTCGGAATCACTTCAATTGCTCCCCATGAGGCTGTGTATCGAATTATCGGTATCCCTTCCCATCAAATTCGGACCAGCCGATCTCGAATCAAAAAGCCATTTTACGAGTATTCACATAGATATATACATAAACGGAAAATGTGAATACAATAGCTTTTTTTCTGCAAAGAAAATAGGCTAAAAATAATTTTGTTATTCTGTTTCAACTACAAAAGGACATGGAGAACGCGATAACCTATTTTCGAGATAATTAATTTAGAACAGTAAGCAGATAGCAAAGTAATTTATTTATTTATTTATTTATTTCAATAATACGGGCAAGCCCAATACATGAGGAGAAAAATATACCTATAGCAAATGTATAGATTCAAAATACATAGCGTAAATTAACGCGGCGAACAAAACAAAAAAATTAAGTATACCGCCTTTAAAATGGAATTGAAAATAAATGGAAAAAAAGAAAGTTTATTGTCCAATGTTAAGGGTGGTTCATCACAAGTTTTTCACTTTCGAGCGAAGCGAGGCTAATGAGGTGTTGAAAAGGTCGACATCCGGATATTCATTTAGAAGGTGGTTGGCTGTACGTGGGAGTCTAGACAGGGGGCGGTGGTACATGTAGTTTGTCGGCGAAAGAGGTGTCCAAAATAAGCTGTTGGATCGTGAGGCGGAACGGGGTACCAACAAATTCACTATTTCCAGAAGGTAGGGAGAATCGACGCGACCATTCAGGATGTTGAATAAAAATGAAATATCGGCTAGCTGTCTTCTGACTCGAGGGGGTAAAGTGCCGCAGTGCTCATTAATAGCAATATAGTTTGTAGAGTCAAATGGTATATGAAGCTTGAATGCCACGTAACGGAGGAAACGGCGATGAACCCTCTCTAGCTGGTCAATATAGCAATTATAAAATGGGCTTCAGATCACAGAAGAGTACTCTATTAGAGGGACAACCAGAGAATTGTAAAGACCGGTTATAGCAGGGACATGGGTGAACTCCCTCGTATTGTTCGGGAAGAAGTCGATGTTATGTGTTCTGTGAAAGTGAGCTGGGTGTCTAAAAGTACCCCGAGATCACGGGTGGACTTGACTCTTCTCAGTAACAAACCACCGATTGAATAGTCACGGACCAGTGGAATCACAGAGCGGTGGAAGGAGATGATGGCACATTTCGAAGAGTTAAGAGATAAACTATTAGCTGAGCACCAGTCTGATAGTGATTGCAATGCACCCTGGAGAACCCGACAGTCCCCGTCTGACAGTGGCGGCCGGTGGTCTGCAAAAGGAGTGGGGCACAAAAATATTTACCTATTTGACAGTCAAGAAGAGCATTGAGGTTTTTCTTCCATTTGTTTTGTTTTCAGTGTGAATTAACTTTGACCTAAACACATGATACATAAATCCCACTTGGGTCATGCACAACTGTTATGAAAGAATATGGCTACTAAATAATAATCAATCATCATCATTAAATAGTATTGATAAATTAAATATAAATTAATTAGATAAACAAATTAAATTAAAAACACTATCATAGTTACCTACTTACTAAGTATCTCATCTGATCCGCACCCTGGGCATCGTCAAGTAAATGTGCTAAAGAGGCTACATACGAAATTACAGCTTCCTAGAGTGTAAAGTATAGAAATTACCTATTAAAATTATTTAACCACCGCTTCACAAATCAAACCGTTCTCGCAATAACCAGATCACCTGCTATGAATCAAATCATCGAAACACAGCTCAATGAAATCATCAGAAATTAACAAGCGGTTGCAATCATGTTCACAACATCAATTATTGAGAATGATAACCTGTGTGTACACAATAAATTATTCAAATAACCTTGCTCATAACTCAGCTTGTTGGCCACGCACTTCGCAGTTGTTAACATAATATGGTTGGATAAATCGAGAGCTTTCGAACGAATGGTCTACGAATTTTGTGGGATGAAAAACGACGAAGTACCATTTCCCTAGCAACGACTCGGTTGTAAGCGGAAATCATCAAAATATTTTCGTGAGCAATTTTCCGTGACGTTTTTTTAGTTTATGTGCCATAGCAAAGACATAAAGAAAACAATTGATTGTTCTCTACGCAACACAGTGAGTCTATTTTATTTATTGGTATCGCGTGACCAAGTTTTCGTGACGATTTTTCAGTTTATGTGCCAAAGCAAAGACATGAAAATGTCAAAATCAGTACCTGACTTAACTTCAACTTACGTAAATCCGTCGATGAACGTCGTCCTTCATTGCGAATTCTATTCAAAGTTATTGTTGTAAGTGTCGTTGTTATTTCTTTTTGTAACTATTCGTAACTACCGACGGAAAAGGGTTATGTACAACGGGGGTTACACATAAAACAACCCACTCCAACTCGACCGACAATACAAAGGACTTTATTACAAAAGACGTATTCAACAACTTAGGACTGAATAAAAATAGGTACTTATAACACAACGCTATAATACGGACTTTACTTTAGAGTAAATTCTTGGGAACAACCACATGCCCGAACGAACTTCAACTTAAAGAAACATCATATTTACCTGCAGAGACAACAAAACATTACTACCAACAGGGAACTCTTAGCATGGAGTGACCAGAAGAAATCAGTTTGGCTAATGGAATAAACCGAAACTCCTCTAGTGGAAGCCACTCATAACGTAAATTTCATTCTACGGTCTATAGAAAAGTTGGAAACCCTGTCTGGGGCAAAGCCCCCAAAATCATGAGAAATTTCCCGTTATGACCTCTTTTTCCCGTTACTGCCCTTTATTTCCCGTTTCTTGCCCTTTATTTCCCGTTTCTTGCCCTTTATTTCCCTTTTTTTCCCTTCACAGTCTAACCTGAATCGACGAAATTTCCCTCTCAATAGAGTGATATTATCATAATCTACGTACTTTTTCGCTGGTAGATGGCTCTAGAACCTCCTTGGATGGAGCGTAAACCTATTCCTTCTAGCACCCACCTTGGAGCCACAGCATGGAGCTACACACCTCGCTTTTCGTTCTAATTTGAAACAATGTGTTGTTTGTAAAGTCTTCATTCCAGTTTGTTACTTTTTTCCCGAATGTACTGGGGCAATGTCCCGATGCCCCCCCTCACGGGCCGCCCCTGAACGGCTCCACAACCCGATAAATTTTAAGTCATCAGCGAATAGAAGGTATTTGACATCACTTAAGACCGTGCTCACACTGTTGATTACCAATAGGAATAGCAGAGGTCCAACATGTGATCCTTGAGGAACACCAGATGTGGCAAGGAATGGCCTAGACAACATGTCCTTACACCTAGCTATCATTGATCAACCATCCAAGTAGCTCTCCAACCAACACAGAAGACTGCCAAAGATACCCAGTGAGCTAAGCACAGATAGTATTACCTGATGGGATAGCTTGTCGAAGGCCTTGGAAAAGTCGGTCGTAGTTGATTTGTGAGGTAGGAAATAGGGCAGTAGTTATTATGTGGTTCAATGAAGTTGTTAACAATATGCAATATCCAATATAACTGATACCTGATAACTGATGGATGGTTGATACCATAAATAAAATAATAACAATGATGACGGTGATTAGGCCGACTCCCCGACTTAGCTGGAAATTGTGTTCGAAGAAGTTGAATAACCCCGGTACAACTTGTTTCAACAACAGATTCTGTTATTTATTATTTGCCAACCCTTATGTTTCTTTATTTTATTGTTTTTAATGTATACATATCTATTTCATTTCATACATATATCTTTGGCTTACAAGTGAAATCCACTAAATCTGAAAACTAATTTTGGGAACAATTAAGTTTTTTAATTTTGTTACCAGACAAAATATTGAACTACGGGTTTGAAAAATAGTAAATTACAAATGACTTAGAAGGTAAATGAAAAATATTCAATATTGAATATGATAAACTGAAAATTCCGTTATCAATCACAAGAGCTTCAGAAAATTATGCCAGTGTGCATAAAATATTGACACCTACCAAACCGTGTCCACGAGATTCTTCCCACTTTTTCAGTTAGCGAGTAAAATCATTCAGGCTTCTATAAATATTTGTCGACAGATGCATACGAGATTGGTCCTTTCCTCCGCAACAAAACCCCACCCACTAAATCAACGGACCCTTCGCAATATCACAGGGTCCTCTTTCCCTTCATCCCGATTGAAAAATCATAAGTTTACCATAAATTACATTCGAGAAACGATGCAATTTCGGTGGGAGGAAACGGAAAAGGGGGAGAGCTTGTCACCGCACGGCAGGTGTTCGTATTACTATCCAATGATAGAATACATTACTAAACTTGTGCCCGGTAATAAGCAAAAATTGCGTTTCCTCCCCTCGTGTTGGCCTGCGTTTTGTGGTGAATGACGGATGGCTTGGGGTCTGATGTAATTTTATGAACAGAACGAGTCGGAGTGTGATAGAAGGGTGATATCGTTGAGTAAAACCACGCTTAACGGGAACTCTTGGATTTATTATTCACAGACACATTAATGTTGAATGACTAACCATCTGCCAGGATAAACTCATGTACTTCTATTCCTGAATTCCGCCGAATAACTAAATCTTGAGTCCGACTATATTTAATGAGGAGGAGGTTGACATATTCCTGAATTCTCGGAAAATGTGAATCTTCGTTTAGCTGCGGAAGACTCAAGTCTTTCCTTCCATAGTCACACACGCAAGCTTATTATGGTTATGGTCTTGAGAAAATACAACCAAGGATCAGCTCATGTACTCTTTTAATCTCCTACTACGGTATTAGATGCTAGCGTTACATGTGGAATAATCGACATCTAAAAATGAATAAAATTATGGTATTTTTCCTAAACCATTACTTACAGTGTCCGACGTATCTTTCAACATATCCGAAACGTTGGGCAATACATGAACAGAAACTAATTCAAATAGCAGTATTCACCCTTTATACGTACAACTTTATTATTTACTAGCCGCTCCGGCTCGCTACGCTCGCCTCCACGTCCAGCCGGGGGGCAAGCCCCCCGGACCCCCCATTAAATTGCTCGCTTCGCTCGCAAAGTGTGGTATGTAGGGAATGTTGCTCGCTTCGCTCGCAAAGTGTGGCATGTAGGGAATGTTGCTCGCTTCGTTCGCAAAGTGTGGCATGTAGGGAATGTTGCTCGCTTCGCTCGCAATTGAAACATGTAGGGGAGGTTGCTTGCTTCGCTCGCAAACGGTAGATCTCTAAGGGTAGGTTTAACTTCTGTAGGGGATGCTGCTCGCTTCGCTCGCTTGAGGAAGTTATACTGCCCACCCAACTTGGCAGACGTTATTTTCTGTTGGAAATTCTTACAAACAAATTAAATCTTATAAAACTACGTGGAACCACAAAAAGTTTATTAGGGAATGCTGCTCGCTTCGCTCGCTTGAGGAAGTTATACTGCCCACCCAACTTGGCAGACGTTTTTTTCTGTTGGAAATTCTTACAAACAAATTAAATCTTATAAAACTACGTGGAACCACAAAAAAGTTTATTCGGGGATGTTGCTCGCTTCGCTCGCAAGATATACCTGTGTAGGAAAAAACCGGTATTTATTACGTTGAAATGACAATGTAAATGACTGCGTAGGCCAAGTCCCTTCCCTCGCAAGGTATACCTGTATATGAGTAGGGCACCTAGGTGTACCTGCTCGCCACATTGTCATCAAACTCCAAACACGTCTTCCCAGAGCCTTCTCGCGAACACGGCAAAATTAATTTCTGATGTTAAACGCTTCTCCTCGCTTCCGCTCGCGATTTGACCAACTTAACGTCACTTTTTTCGATATCCGATTTCGGATTCAGATTCGGCGGACCCAAAGCTGTATTTCGCCCGCGAAAACCGTTCCGAAAAACGTACCTTTATGGGGTATATTTTAATCGGAAAAAACCAAGTTTTTCGGCGGACTTTTCAAGAAAACGGGTCCGTACTCTCGCATTTTTTTGACGCATTTCCCGATACTTTTTTCGCGATCCGATCGCGCCGTCGTCTTCCTCGTAGGAAAACCTACGAAACCCGTATTTTTCCGGAATTGTCAACGGCAGTTTAGAGGGGTAGGGGAAGCGGGGAAGTCCAAAAAGCGCACATTAATTATTACTTCGACCCCCCTCCCGCCCTACGGCCCATGGTTCGGGTGGGATTAGAAAATTTTAAATTCGCTTATACACCCTATCGGAAAATCCCAAAAAGATCCCCCCACTCGTAGATCCGGCCCACTCAGCCGTTTGGCCGTGCATAGACACGACAGACAGACAGACAAACAGACAAACAGACAGACGGAGTTTCATTCTTATAAATAACTAGCCGCTCCGGCTCGCTACGCTCGCCTCCACGTCCAGCCGGGGGGCAAGCCCCCGGACCCCCCATTCAATTGCTCGCTTCGCTCGCAAATTGTGACGTGTAGGGAATGTTGCTCGCTTCGCTCGCAAAGTGTGGCATGTAGGAAATGTTGCTCGCTTCGCTTGCAAGGTGTGGCTGTGCGGATGCGATGTATTACAATTGAAACATGTAGGGGATGTTGCTTGCTTCGCTTGCAAACGATAGATCCCTAAGGGTAGGTCTAACTTCTGTAAGGGATGCTGCTCGCTTCGCTCGCTTGAGGAAGTTATACTGCCCACCCAACTTGGCAGACGTTTTTTTCTGTTGGAAATTCCTACAAACAAATTAAATCTTATGAAACTAAAACGAAAAGTTTATTAGTGAATGTTGCTCGCTTCGCTCGCAAGGTATACCTGTATATGTGTAGGACAAAATCCGTATTTATTCTGTTGAAATGGCTCTCGCTTCGCTCGCAAGGTAGGTACCAATGTATACCTGCTCGCCTCGCAAGGTATTGCGTAGAAGTGCAAATGGGAACCCCCCTGTGAGGGTCCCTTCTGGTAAGCAACGTTGTGAAACGGGCGGCCCGGGTCGATTAATTTCTCATATTAAACGGTTCCCCTCGCTTCCGCTCGTGATTTGACCTACTTCCCGTCATTTTTTTCGATATCCGATTTCGGATTCAGATTCGGCGGACCTAAAGCTGTATTTCGCCCGCGAAAACCGTTCCGAAAAACGTACCTTTATGGGGTATATTTTAATCGGAAAAAACCAAGTTTTTCGGCGGACTTTTCAAGAAAACGGGTCCGTACTCTCGCATTTTTTTGACGCATTTCCCGATACTTTTTTCGCGATCCGATCGCGCCGTCGTCTTCCTCGTAGGAAAACCTACGAAACCCGTATTTTTCCGGAATTGTCAACGGCAGTTTAGAGGGGTAGGGGAAGCGGGGAAGTCCAAAAAGCGCACATTAATTCTTACTTCGACCCCCCTCCCGCCCTACGGCCCATGGTTCGGGTGGGATTAAACAATTTTTAATTCGCTCGCTCCCACTTTTGGAAAATCTCAAGAAGATCCCGGCCCACTCAGCCGTTTGGCCGTGCATAGACACGACAGACAGACAGACAAACAGACAAACAGACAGACGGAGTTTCATTCTTATAAATAATAGAGATATTCAAGGTTGTCTTCGCTTAAATTAAATTAATGACAAATTTTAATGTATAAATTATTGTTATTTGTAACCATGACTGTACCATTAACATGATAGGAGGGACAAAGTCCGCCGGGTCAGCTAGTATATATATAATACACCTACAACCAACACCTAACTTTGAACCTCCGCATAAATAACCATCGAGGCTCCGTGATACGAGATACTGACCAACCAAAGGGTCGCCAGGCCTTTGATGATCATCATGTATCCCTCAATGACTGTTACCAGTTGCGAGCTTTGAAGTACCTGCCCCCAACGGTGCCGGACCCTAAGGTTATTGAGAGTGAGGATGCTCACATAGGGATCCTGGTTCCTGGGTGCCAACCGGTCACCTGGGTCTAACACTAACACCTAGGACCCATTTAAATGTTTATTATTTTATTTTTTATTTCCACGTTTTTTTAACTTTTTCTTTTAACTTCGATTCTCTTCTTGAGCTCTTGCTTTCTTTCTTGAGACATAATTTCTGTTCGATTTTTAACCCACTTTCCGAAATCCAATCGATCTGAAATTTTGCACACGGGTTCATGCAGGCGTACATTTTAATTTATCAAATTTTCGCGAATAAAAAGTTAGGTAAACTATAAATTTTCGAAAAGTTGAAATTTAATATGGGAAACCTTACAAGTGTTTATATATATATATATATATATATATATATATATATATATATATATATATATATATATATATATATATATATATATATATATATATATATATATATATATATATATATATATATATATATATATATATATATATATATATATATATATATATATATATATATATATATATATATATATATATCCCACTAAATATACTATATATACTAAATATACGAACTCTCCACTCACAGTTTAAATTGCCTGTTCAACGTGATGGTAAATTAGAAAGTAGTCCAAATTTGAATGTTCAACAATGAATACATGTCGTATCTTATATCCCACTAAATATACTATATACTATTGAACGTCTGCATAAAATGACAACGAATCCAGGGTCAATAAAATATTAAATGATTTTCCTTGTCAATTTAAGTTATTATCAATGTGATTTTGAAACAATGTGATTTTGTTTCAATTTACTGTTGCCAAGAAACTAACAAATATCGAAACAACAATAAAATTAACCGAGAACATGAGAAAAAGAAAGAGTTACATTAAAAACTTGTTTTTATGGGTTCCTTTTTAATTTAATGTTTTATAATACGTAACATCCTCATTTTTTTAAGGTTTACTCCATCTCTCCCTTTTTTCCCCTCTCTCTTTTCTTTATATATATATATATATATATATATATATATATATATATATATATATATATATATATATATATATATATATATATATATGTATTGAACTCGTAGTGACATAAATCCCAGTGAGGTTAATTTCAAAAGACTGTTTCCTCCATCAGGAGGCTGAGCCTCTTTAATTAAACACAAAACATCCAGGAAAGTACAATTAGCTGAAGACTAGAAAGAATCAACAGCAAATCAGTCTTCTGACATGCAAATTTCGTGAATGGTGAAAGAATGTACTCATAAAAAAGTAAAAAGGACTGCACAATATGCCAAACTACTCCTAGTTTGGTCGATGGTTGTAAATCATATGATGGCCAGAGAAATTACCAGCAAATTCTATCTACTGAATCGTAACTTTTGACTAGGGTTGCCGGAAGTACCGTGAAAAAAATTTTCATAAGTAACAGAAGTGCCGAAGTGAAATTCACGGATTATGCAGGTAATATAGCATCATGAGCTGGTTTTAGTAATCCAGTAACTAGAAAAATCTTTATACCTATATAAATTCCTTAACTTCTGATGTAAAGAAGGAGGTCTATGACATGATATGCCATCAAACTGGATGAAGGTGGAGTGAAACAAGGCTTGGAGGTCCTTGTTTGTTCATTATTTTCATTAATGATTTGGCTTTTCAATCTGTACATGGCGCTGAACCATTTCTTTTCGCGGACGATATCACCTCACTTATCACTGGCTCTGATCCCGACCAGGCTGACGTAAATTCTGATAGATCTACACTCATTATTAAACGATGGTGTGAGTCAAATGCTTTGGTTCTCAACCATGAAAAAACGCAGGAGCTGACTTTCGGTCTTGGTGGTGGTTGTCATCAGAGAGTTGGTTTTCTGGGGTTGACTATTGACAACCGACTTTCTTGGGCAGCTCATGTTGAGCATTTATTAGCTGAGTTGGCGTCTTGTAACTTTATGTTACGTCGATTGAAGTGCTCAGTTTCTTTTGATATTATTAGAACTGTATACTTTGCCAGCTTCTTGAGCAGGCTTAATTATTGTATTCTCTTATGGGACAACTCCTCTCAGAGTGAGGCAGTTTTCAAACAGCGGAAACGAGCAATTCGTGTTATTTTCGGACTCGGAGGCCGTGAGAGCTGTAGAGGTTTCTTTCGCCGACTCGGTTCTTTGACTATGCCTGCCCTCTACGTGCACCAATGTTTGTTATACGTCAAAAAAAGTTTATCAAGTTTCACCAAGGGATCTGACGTGCATACGTATAATACAAGGAGTAGAGAATTATTGTGTCCTCCTCCCGTAAGACTCTCCGCATCCATGACTGGGAACCCACTACAAGTTGGTCCACGACTTTTTAATCACCTGCCTGACTCGATATCAAAATTGACTCCGTCGGCCTTCAAGAGAGCTACGAAAAAATTATTAATTACTGCGGAACTCTATAGAGTCTCTGATTTTTTTTCTGTTGAATTTTGACGATAGGACATTGTACCCCTTACGCTTGATTTTTCTTGTTTCAGTATTTATTATAGCCATTAGTTGTTCTTTATGTCAGCAGCCGAGGAATTTTGATAAAAGTACTCGAGCTAGATCCTAGTTATGACCACACTGTGATAATTTGTTGAGCATTGTTGTTGTTTTTTTCTTCCTTTTAACTTAGATGTAGTGTACGTGATAATTAGTATCGATATTTTTTTATACATCTTTGTTAATTCATAAATATTTTAACGGAATGAATGATTGTTAGGTATGTTTGTAATTTATAGTGTGCTTGGCTGCGTGTATCTGTTTCGTTCGCTTGGTGGTTCGGTGGGGGGCTCTCGGTCCGGCCCGGGGGCGGTCTCGCCTGGTACACCCTTCCTGATGCGATTCGCCTGTTGATCGTGTTTAAGGGGTGCTCTTTCAGAAATGGATGAGCACCCTCGAGAGGCCGCCATGGTGGGTCAGGTCCGGGCTCAACTGGAACGCCCCGGCCGGGCCACCGTTTTGGGCGGATGGATGCCTGTGGCCAGCATCTTTGCTTGGTGGTCTCAATTTCATTTTTTAGCTTAGTTTTTTGAAATTATTATAACCAATTTTCTTATTTAATTGTTAGTGCTGACAATTGTCAATCAATTTATTGTGACGACAAATAAACGAAATGAAATGAAATGAAATGAAATAAGGTTTTTATGTACTAGGGATTTTCTTAGATGTCCGTAAAGCTTTTGACACGGTGAATCATGATATTCTATATAATAAATTGCATTGGTACGGTGTCCGAGGCTTACCTTTGGATTTGATTAAGTATTTTTTGACGGATCGTCCACAGGTTACAAGAATCGGTGTGTCTTGTAGTGATGAGGTCATAACTAACATCGATGTACCTCAGGGTTCAGTGTTGGGTCCTATTTTATTTCTTCTATATGTAAATGATTTATTACATTGAATATTGGTGGGAAACTATATGGTTTTGCTGACGACACAGCACTAGTTTTTTGGGGTGAAGATTATTGTAGATTAATAGACTTTGTGAATAATAACCTTCTATTGGTAAAAGACTGGTTTGATTCAAATGATATGGCTTTAAATGTCGATAAAACTTCTGTAATACGATTCAGAGTAGGTAATAGAACATTCCCCCGTTATCACAGTATTAAGTTTTCCTCTACAGGATACTGTGCTAGTCATGACGGGGAGTGTGCTTGTTCTCCCATACCTTTTTCTGATGAATGTAAATACCTTGGCGTGATAATAGATCAACATTTAAATTTTAAGTCACACATTGACTATTTAATAACTCGCTTGCGAAAACTTTTTATTGTATTTAAGGAAGCAAGAAATTTTTCTATCCAAGGAACATATGCGTATGATTTATTATGGTTTAGCCTATTCCATTATTAAATATGGTATTATATTATGGGGTGGAGCATGTAAATTGTACGTTAGTAAAGTTCAACGTATGCAAAACCAGTTAATTAAAATTATTCTAGGTAAAACGTCAAGGTACCCATCTGCAAAACTATTCAAATATTTTGATGTTAAAACTATTAGACAAATTTTCTTGTTTCATTCTTGCATTCATGTATATAATACTGGAATCTGTTAGGAACATGTTTCTAAATTTCTAAGCAAGAGAAGTGCATATGTTTGTGTTTTAAAATTTCTGTTGGATAATAATATTAATTTGTCTTACTTTCACAGTTTGTCAAGTTTTAAGAAGGTAGTAAAATTGTACATTTAAGTTTAGTTAGCCTTCTTTCCAGTCAATTTTTTTTTTTCATGGAAATTTATTTCGACTTTAGTGTTTTAGTGGTTTTATTTATTTTTTCCCCCTTTCAATAATTTGGCTTTCGAGAGTTTTTGTTATTTAGTCTTAATATATGACGACTATGCTTGGATTTGCGACTCCACCAGATAGCACAAGTTCTTAGGAACTTATTTTCTGGTGGGCGTCAGTTGTTTTCTTATTTATCTATCAGTCGTACTATAGTATAGTCTATATGTCTTTGCTCTGGGGGGTCAACCAAAAATTTCCGTCACGCAAAATTTGTGTCACAATTTCAGTGTTTTTCACGTACAACCCAGCCGTTGCTAGGGGAATGGAACTTCCGCAGTTTTCATCGCACAGAAATCGTTCGCCACTCGTTGGAAAGCGCTTGATTTATGTGATAAATATTCACATCTCAAGCTACCAATTTCCCCCTCCTTACGTACCTGGCTACATTCCTAAACTAAGTTGATTGGACTATAAACAATTTTAATAAGCCGGTTACAATATTCTTAACGTAAAGCAATAGCATCATTTACTCCACTCCATAGGAAACATTTTCATCTTCTTGACAACAGTCGACTGTTAACAACTCATTGTAGTGGCTTCTCTCCACAGTTATTTTCAACATTTCTACAAGTAAACCGTTGTTTTGTTGGAATTAGTCGGGATGCGGCCCAGGGATTTGTTTAAAGTTAAAGGATTTGTTTACAACTCTCGAGGACAACCGTTATGAAATCCCCAATCAAAGACAATCATATCCATGTAACATGGTATCTGCTTGTAAAGCAGATAGTGGAACTCGTTTACGAGTTGTTTAGTTGGGTAGGTACTTGAAGTTTTAATTGTATAAATGTAGTTCACACGTATTATTTTGATGCCAATAAATACATAAATAAATAAAATAAATAAATAAACTCTTAAAATGCTAAATAGATAATGCTGATTCTATTAATCAATAATAACGAAGAATGAATTTCAAGGGCGTGTGAAAAGAGATCGTAGGTATCATGAACGCTCCTGTCAGAGCGAATGAAAGGTTACAGGTTTTTACAAGGGGGCTGATGGGAGGTGCTCAGGTGTGATTAGTTCACTCAAAATGAGCCGATTAGCCACACGCTAATTTGACTCGATCCCATTTGTCATATCAAGAGAAAAAATCTAATCGAGCGGCGTCACGCTAGCAGGATGCGAAGGGTCATTTAAAATAATATGTTCCCATCGTATTCGGGAGAGAAATACGAATTAGCTGCTCCGAGATAGTTAAGACCGAGGTGTGATTGTTTTCTATTTTCATAAAGTGTGAAGTGCGTGGGAAGGAATAGGAGCACGTGTAACGAGCGTACGGGTGATAAGCATTCTTCTGAATACAAATTAACAAGACTTATGATTGTTACTGCTGGATGTATCTAACCTTGACGTGTTTCACGACCCTGATCTGTTCCAAGTGAGACGAATGCTGCAAAGTATTCAACATCTGTTCAACTATTAATTTAGATCTTTTATAAATCACTAGCTGACCCGGCAGACTTTGTCCCGCCTAACGTATCATTCGTACAGTAATGGTTACAAATAACCATAATTTATTCATTAAATTTATTATATAATTAAAGCGAAGAAAACGTTGAATATAAATAATAAAGTAGTATGTAAAAAGGGTTAATACGGGTATTTGATTTAATTTCTGTTTATGTATTGCCCGATGTTTCGGAGACGTTGAAAGATACATCGGGCACTGTAAGTGATGGTTCATGGAAAGAGACAAACATTTTAATCGTTTCTCGATGTCCAAGAGCGGCTCTCTATCAAATTCCTTGGGGAAATATTGGAGAATTTAGATAAGTCAGCTGATATCGTTGGTACCCGCAATTGCATTCGTTTCTTGATGTCCTAGACAGGCTTACTATCCAATTTCAAATTCCTAAGATGAATAGGAGAGGATTTAGCTGAGTCTGCTGATCTGGTTGGAACTCGTAATTGCATCCGACTCGTAATGTCCTAGAAAGGTTCCCTGTCGAATTCCTCATTCCTAGGGCGAAAAGGAGAGAATTTAGCTCACTCAGCTGATCAGGAAAGAGCCCTTAATTTTATTCGTTTTTTGATGTTCCAGAGGGGCTATCTATCAAATTTCAAACCTCCATGGTGGATAGGAGAGAATTAAGTTAAATCAGCTGATCTGGCTGGGACCCGTCATTGCATTCGTCTCATAATGCCTTGGAGAGGCACCCTGTCAAATTTCACATTCCTTGGGTGGACAGGAGAGAATATTCAGCTCCCTTTTATTCATTCATTTTTTAAATATTGTTTTAGGAATTGGTCTTCTTTTTTGACATTTTATGTCTTTGCTTCGGCACATTAAAATAAAAAACTTTCACGAAAAATTGTCCTCGAAAAGCATTACCTACTTTTTCTTATGATTTCCGCTTACAACCGAGTCGTTACAAGGGAAATGGTACTTCGTCGTTTTTCATCTCACAAAATTCGGTGACCATTTATTCGAAAGCTCTCGATTTATCCAACCATGTTATGTTAACTACTGCCAAGTGCATCGCCAACAAGCTGAGTTATGAGCATGGTTATATGAATAATTGTTTACACACAGGTGATCATTCTCAATAATTGATATTGTGAACAAGATTACAACCACTTGTTAATTTCTGATGATTTCATTGAGACGATGCTTCGATGATTTGATTCATAGCTGGTGATCCGAATATTGCAAGAACGGTTTGATTTGTGAAGCGGAGGTTAAATCATTTTAATAGATAATTTCTATACTTTACACTCTAGGAAGCTGTAATTCCGTATGTAGCCTCTTTAAGACATTTACTTGATGCCCAGGGTCCGGATCAGCTGAGTGGCTTTCAGAGCTTGCATACGAGTCTGCAATGTGTTTTAGACTCGTATGTTAGCGTTTCTGATGATTACCGTTATGACAAAATCTCTGACAGAATATAAAATCTAATCGTTAATTACAATAATTTTTTCCTGTTGAAAATTACTTTCAAACAAATTAAATCTCATAAACCTATGTGGACCCATTAAAAGTTTATGATGTTTAATGAATATAGGCCATTTTTTTAAGCAACTGATACTGGTAAAAGCGTCCCGGTTTCTTCAACCTCAATATAACCTTAGCTACGTTGAAATTCTCCCTGACCAAGATTGCTGCGATTAACAAGACGTTTTTAATTTCAAGTTTTGATGATCTATCTTTACAAGATAGGTGAGGGATGAAGATTTGATCATCCCGTATAAATTTCAACATGATCGTGACGTTAATAGCTACAGCCAATGTGAAATCCT
This sequence comes from Adelphocoris suturalis, assembly GCA_030762985.1. NCBI lineage: Eukaryota > Metazoa > Arthropoda > Insecta > Hemiptera > Miridae > Adelphocoris > Adelphocoris suturalis. Next base: position 33,277,412 of record CM061050.1, on the reverse strand, counting down.
TGTTCGACCTTAATTTCCACAGTTTTCATCCGATTTTGATGAAATCGTCAGGCTAGTGCGGGTTAGGTTGTAGATGGTTCCGTACCCATTTCATTGTTCTGAACTCATCAGTATGCGCTTGCGAAAACGTACATAAGTTGTAGTGAGAATATTTTTTTCGTTTCTTAATAAATTGACCAATTATGACATTCCTCGCAACTTTCAACATGAATATGTTTTTGGGCTGGGGGTCATTCTAAAATTTGCGTAATGACGCCAAAATTTGTGACGACCCGGCACTTTAGATTATTATTAACTCAAAAAGTGAAGGCTAGGTGGAATTTCTATTGACTTTTCTCGTACAACCAATGAGTTACTAGGGGAGAGTAACTCTTTTAGTTTTCATAGTAGGAAAATCGTTCGCCACTTTTTAGAATGCTCTCATTTTCAACATCTCATGACCTCTAAGCCATTGTAGTGTCAAGGAATGCTGATTTATTACTCTAAGCTATAAACTAATATTGTTTTCTAACCATAATGGAATAATCTTGTGAAAAGAAGGCACTACATGGTTGGTATACAATTGAGTAGTAGGTACCTACTGGTAAGCAGTAGGTACTAGACATATCCATGATCTTTTGTTTTTCCCATCAAGGAAAAAATTGAAATGCTTGAATTTCTGATGATTTCCACTTACAATCGAGTCGTCGCTAGGGATTTGATTTACTCTTTTCCGATATGGTATTTTTCAAGTTTTCCATCATTTATAATTTTTCCCCTGATCTATACATTTATGATACGTGGACGAGGAAGCTGTGTGCCACACCCAACTTGGCATTTTTTGTACTTATAGTTGTCAAAAATAAAGTGCCAGAATGTGTACGTCGTGTCATAAGGCGAATCCATATGTATCAACGAATCTTAAATGAAGACAATAATTATAGACAACTCAGAGAACAGATGGATACCACAAAAACCGCTTTAGCCAATCGCCAGATATGGGACGACCGCGATGTAGAGGCGACCGAGGACACCATTGTCTGAAAGTTTTTCTCATTTCCTGGCAAATAATGAGTTTTTTGATTTACAACTTTTATATTTACCTACTCTTTTCCGATATGGAATTTTTCAATTTTTCCGTTATTTAAAATTTTTCAATGATCTATACATTCATGATATTATCGAGGCATAACGCAATTGAATGTAGCATACAAACTACTCTCTGGCATTGTTTTGAGGAGACTTAGCGTGTTCTCAGAGGATTTGCTCGGCGAGTACCAAGCTGGTTTTCGCCCAAATAGGAGCACAATGGACCAGATATTCACCGTCCGCCAAATCCTCGAAAAATTCCATGAGTATGGTATCGATCTCCACATGTTGTTTATAGATTACGTCCAGGCTTTTGATCGGCTTTCTAGAAACGGACTCATCCGGGCTCTATCGAGATTGGGGATCCCCCGAAAGCTCTTGAGTCTAGTGAGCATGACACTTAAGGACTGTGAAGCAAAGGTTTTGGTCAGCGGTAGAGTTAGTCAGCCATTCAGCGTGGAGAGAGGCGTCAGGCAAGGGGATGGACTTTCGGCAGTGTTGTTCAACCTCGCTCTACACAGTGCTATAAATGCTGTGGATCCTGGTGGCACAATATTCCACAAATCCTCCCAACTGTGTGGTTATGCAGACGATATAGCCATCCTATCCCGGAGTCTGAGTGCCTTGGAGGGACTTTTTGCGCAGTTAGAACTGGAAACCAGAGAACTTGGGTTAGCAGTAAGTTCTTCCAAAACTAAGTACATGAAATTGTCGGCTCGAGAACAACGCAATGTGGGGGATGTTTCCCTGAACGGTACAACGTTTGAATCAGTCACAGAATTTAAGTACTTGGGCACTCTCTTGAATAAAGAGAACAAAGTTAGTGACGAAATTCAGAAGCGGATCGTTGCAGGAGGGAAAGCATATTACGCTGCGATTAGGATTTTCAGATCTAGGTTGTTGTCCAGGACGACCAAACTGAAATTGTATAAGACGTTGATTCGACCCATTGTCACTTATGGTTCTGAGGCCTGGACGATGTCGGCTAAGGACGAGAACAGCCTGTTGGTGTTTGACAGGAGGATTTTAAGGCGCATCTTCGGCGCGAAGTGCGTAGCTGGAGTATGGAAAATTCGTACCAACGAAGAACTCGACCTCCTGATCGAAGGTGAAAATATAGTGCGGTTCATCAAGGCTCAGCGACTCAGGTGGATTGGGCATGTCCAAAGGATGCCCGACTGCAGAGCTCCAAAAAAGGTGCTGGATCAGCGAATGGTTGGGACGAGAAGGAGGGGTAGACCCAGAAGAAGGTGGCTAACAGACGTGACAGATGATCTGAGGACGATGAGGGTGACCGATTGGAGAGAGACTGCAGAGGACCGGGTTTGATGGAGGACAATTGTTCGGGAGGCCAGGGCTCACACTGGGCTGTAGCGCCAAGAGAAGAAGAAGATACATTCATGATACGTGGACGAGGAAGCTGTGTGCCACACCCAACTTGGCATTTTTTGTACGTATAGTTGTCAACAATAAAGTGCCAGGATGTATGAGTCAGTTCATAGGGCGAATCAATATGAATCAACGAATCTTAAAAGGAGACAATAATTATAGAAGACGATAATTATACATTTATGATACGTGGACGAGGAAGCTGTGTGCCACACCCAACTTGGCATTTTTTGTACTTATAGTTGTCAAAAATAAAAAGCCATGATGTATGCATCATGTCATACTGCGAATCCATATGGATCAACGAATCTTAAATGAAGACAATAATTCTAGACAACTTAGAGAACAGATGGCTACCTCAAAAACCGCTATAGCCAATCGCCAGATATGGGGCGACCGCGATGTAGAGGCGACCGAGGACACCATTGTCTGAAAGTTTTTCTCATTTCCTGGCAAATAATGGGCTTTAATTCCTTGGCAAGCGGGTCTCCCTCCGGACCCCCCGCGAACGAAAAGGGCTGCTGAGTTCAGTCTACTGAGTAAGATAACGCGGGCAATTCCGGGAGCCAACCGCCTAGCTGCCCTACCCCCATCCTATCAGCCTGGGTTACGCCTTCACCCCTTCCCCGGGGCCGGTGTAGTCTGCGGTTTATAGTGTTGTCGAGGATAAACGGACAAAGCCAGCCGGTGGAGCGAAAGTCCGGTTCGTTTACCTTCATTTAAGTTAGTTCGCTGAAGTTTGAAAAGCCATTTTTGCTTCTCACTTCACTCCGGGGTGAAAATCGAAGTTGGACTTGATTGCGTTGAAAAGGCTGGGATTTCATTTTGGTCGACTGCCCATGAAAAGTCGCGCGGCGGGAATCCCGGTGATTTGATGTGTAGTTAGGAATCAGGGCTGAAATAGATTCAGTCAGGCGTTGCGTGGAGTGAGGGATTTCCTCACGGAAGATTATGTGAGGTAGGCACTTCCTATTGTTACCAAAAATACTGTTTGACTATCATCGCTCAACTTTTCAATACACATGTGGTTTAATAATATTCGAAAACTTTCCTTTCAGGAGCATTGACTGAACTCAAAAATTTGGATCACCCATTCACAACCATCTCCGCGATGCTGGCGCTACCATTTTGACGTTTTATGTTTTTACTTTGGCACATAAACGAAAAAAGCGTTAACAAAAAGCGTTACGGTTGGTTTTGACATTTCATGTCTTTGCTATGGCACACAACCAAATTTTCGTTATGTCACGTTACGTTACGTAACGAAATATACTCAATGATTCTGATGATTTCCGGTTACAACCGAGTCGTTGCTAGGGAAATGGTACTTCGTCGTTTTTCATCCCACAAAATTCGTTGACCATTCGTTCGAAAGCTCTCGATTTATTCAACCATATTATGTTAACACTGCGAAGTGCGTGGCCAACAAGCTAAGTTATGAGCATGGTTATATGAATAATTGTTTACACACAGGTGATCATTCTCAATCATTTATATTGTGAACATGATTGCAACTGCTTGTTAATTTCTGATGATTTCATTGAGCTGTTTCGATGATTTGATTCATAGCAGGTGATCCGAATATTGCGAGAACGGTTTGATTTGTGAAGCGGTGGTTAAATAATTTTAATAGGTAATTTCTATACTTTACACTCTAGGAAGCTGTAATTTCGTATGTAGCCACTTTAGGACATTCACTTGACTATGCTCAGGGTCCGGATTAGCTGAGTGGCTCTTAGAGCTTGCATACGAGTCTGCAATACATACGAGTCCACAACTAAAGTCATAAAATCTCCCAATGTGTTGCAGATTCGTATGCAAGTGTTTCTGATAATTATCGAATACATTTCTCGTTTCTTTCAATATGGACGTTTTCTCCTTTTTATATATCGGCTACAACCTCTTTCAAAATCTACGAAAGAAGAGAAACATTTTTCGAAGGATTATTTACGACGTTGACAGAGAAACTTGAGTTACTATGAAGCGTTGCACGTTGCGTGGTCATCTCCTAATATATAGTAAGATCATCTCCTAATATTAATCTGAAGATATTCAGAACATATCTGAAGGGCTTGTCAGATAAACTCATCACGAGGGGGTACCCAACAAGAGAGCTAAAGAAAAGGATGATGCCATCTCATGTTGATTATTGTCCGGGAATCCACGATGTGAAAGAGTAAGTTCAGTTGACTACAACATTATTTTTTAATACAGTGCGTTCCTATAATATAATGTACCAGTAGCAACATTAACTGGGTGTCTGGTCATATTTCCCCAACACTAACCCCCTACAGGTGTTTTTTCCCTACCCAAATCAGGTACTGAAAGTAATAATGTGTTTTTATAAATAAGATAGTAAGGTTGTTAGAGTTAACATACAGTAAAAGCTAGTTGTAACTAGGTCTTACCCATCCACTGGAGAGTTTTGCTTGGATGCAACCCAGACTCATAATAGAGACCATTGAGTTACCACTACCAATAAGGGCAAGTACGTAGGTCCCGGTTACCCCGGTGATTTAATGTGTAGTTAGGAATCAAGGCTGAAATAGATTCAGTCAGGCGTTGCGTGGAATGATAAATTTTCCACGCGAAAAATTATGTGAGGTAGGTATTGTTACCACAAATACTGTTTGACTATAATCACTCAACTTTTCATACACATGGCCGTTGATGATATTCGAAAACTTTTCCTTCATGAGCATTAGTTGAAGTTATATCTCAAAAACTTGTAACACCAATTCGCAACCATCTCCGCGGTGCTGGTGTCAACATTTATAATATTCGCTCCTTCGACACTGTCTTAATAAAGAGTAGTAACATATTATTATGACAAATTACTATAATCAGAGCATAATCAGCTGTTAAGGTTGTTTGTTAACTTTTTCATACTATTAACCCACAGAAGAAGCAGTAAGTAGGAAGAAGGAATGTCGAAGAAGCACATCAAAAATTGTATTCAATGGAGCAGGAAGACTAGAAGGTAAATTCGGATGTGATAAAAATATATACAGTGAAATCCTTGTTGAAAGGCTCTATAAGAGTGAGAATCAAAACTCGCAGTAAAAAAGAAAACAGAAAATACCTATACATCACGAAACTATTTTTAATTTTTCGGCCGTTGTTTTTTTTCAAACTACAATAGATCAACTACAATCGATCTTGCTTGTAATGATGGCATGGAATTTCAGTATATTAGAATTTCACATCATCGTCTAATATTGGGAGAACAGCAATGACGATTGTTGTGTAGTTGTAGAAAATTGGACAAGCTTTTGAAGAAACATTTCACTCATAAACGATGTCAAAAGGATTGAGAGAATGAATATTCTATACTAGGGTTTGGAAATTGTTGAAATTCAAATACCATTTCATGGTCGTTCATACACAGGGTTTTGTTTTACCATGGCAGGTGCATGTGTAAGTTGGGAGTCTCGCAAGCAGCTTACTATTGCACTGTCAACTCAAGAAGCAGAGTACATGTCATTGACAGAAGCCGCCAAAGAAGCAATGCATCTCCGACAGCTTCTTCAAGACATGGGAAAACCTCGAGCACGCATAGAGATATTTAATGACAACATGCGCAAGACCTCATAAAAAACGCCATAATAAGTCCAAAATCGAAGCATATAAATATAAAGAAACACTTCGCCATAGAAAAGGTCAAAAACGGGGATGTCATAGTCTCTTACAAACCTTCTTCATCCATGGAGGTTGATATACTCACAAAAGGACTAACCAGCCATCGGCATTGTGATCTCACAAAAGCCATAGGACTTTGTTGTGTTTATGTCATGTTGTGTGAGGGGGTGTGTTGAAATTCAAATACCGTTTAAACATGCCACTCGCCTGACATTTAGGATAATTAACGTTTCGATGCACACATATGGTTTATATCATTGTTACGAGATATTTCTGATCAACGAATGCTTTTTTGTTTCACTCTTGTGTAAAATATCGTCTAAAAATTGTTCAATATAAATATTCGATATTTGTTACCATACTGCCTTCCATCTTCCAAATTAGCTTTCACTATACAATTCAACAGAGATCCCACTATTGGCTCGGCCCATAACGGATAATTTGCAATTTCGTGGCTTGCTACCTACGCGGAGCGTCATTTGATGGGGGGGGGGGGGGGGGTCACAAATTTTTTTGGTGGTCTGAGAGGAAATGGTTGGAATGTACAGGCTGTTCAGGAGGGAGTCAGTCATTTCATCCGATTTTTGTAGTCCGAGTGGTGCTCCCTGTAAAATTTAGTAAAATTTAAGTTTTCCAGGGAGGATAGGAGAGAACGCAATCCTCTCAGGTGATCAGGAAAGAGCCCCTGAGTTTGCTCATCTCTTGATGTCAAGATGGATAAACGATATCTGAAAGAACATATTTTAACCTCTGACTAATTGAAATCAGTAGTTATTTTGGCAGAGATCTCACTGCGCATTGATAAACCAGCCCTAAAACTACGCTTTTATTGTGCGCTTTCGTGTAAATGGGGTCTTAGGTCCTTGGCTGTTCAAACTTAATAATAATAATATTAAATCTTAAAGATATAATCAAGGCCCTGATCTTATCGAGTTAACTTCTTCCGAAGATATTATTACCTTTTACTCAACAACTTCGAAAGAACTCTTTCTAATTACGCACCGACTTCAATTATTTACTGGCGTGATTATGAAGGGTTGATGCTCACATTGTGAAATAGTTACCAAGTTCCTTCTCATACCGACTATTCAACCGTTATGAAACTTTGCTAACAAAGTTAAAAAGCACTTTGCTCTTCCGTAAATATTTTTAGTTAATAAGGAACAAGTGATGGAAGGTCTTCAACGGAAGGGTTGTGCCTCGGCTAAATCGACCCCTTCCAGGAACAAATCGCCCGTTTCTAAACCGTTTTTCTTTTTCCCCATTTCCTCTTTCCAAGGCCGGTCGCAAAGATTGGAACGAAATTACTTGTTGAGCCGTTTCTCCTTGGAAGACGAGGAGTAGAATGTTGTAAAGGGAGAAGTGGATTTGGAAGAAGACATAAGGTTTTGTCCCTTGCCTCAGGGTTTTCTTCCACTTGGTAGTTGGAGGGTTCTATTGGGTTAGGGCTTCAGGATGAACTTGAAGGGGGTCTATCTTTCCATCTTCGTGTTGGATGAGTCCGAGTATAAAAGCCGCTCGACCGTAGGGAAATAGGGCATTTTTTTCGAATTGCTCCGACCGTGGATGTTTCTATTTGCAAGCTTAATGGACCGTGGTGACCGGTCTGGTTCGGCTCGATCTGCTAAGCTAACATCTGGTGTTCACACTATTTTACCAGCAGAGGTTCAATTTGCATTAATAGAGAGTTCTTATGTCGTATTCGATTGTCTATTCGTTGCCCGAATGGGATAATTGGAAGTACGCATGCGCGTCCGAGTCGGGCGACGACTCGCCAATTCGGAACCCGACTGGAGTCAGGCAACGCTTTCGGGTCGTCAAGGGCAACGAGGTTTCCGATTCGTTTCCCGACTCAGCTGAATTACCTTCGTTGAGGATAACCTCATTTCACAATTCACATCAAAACAGTACAGCCGCTTTTTACAATTATGAAATTTGACACAGAGTAGTCAAGTCGAGAAACCCGAAGTGGAAGGTTGGCGATGGGGCTGTCGTTTACTTCGGCTGGCAGACGAATTGGGTGGGTCGTCCTCATACGCCCTAACTTCGTCCATAACGGACGGATCAAAAGGTTAATAAATGAAAATAAATAAAAGATATGAAATGAAATCTAAGGTGTACGAAATTGGAATGAAGCTGAATAAAACACAAAGAAAAAACACGACGAAAGGATGTATAGAATTGGCATACAAATACAGCAGAACGTGAGCGGAAATCAATTCTCACTTTAGCATGACTTATTGAGTCGTTGCGCGAGTCGTCAACGGCTCACCAATTGGCAACCAACTACTCGGGAGGTTAGCATTCGTTTGCTCGCCCTATCGCCATTCTGAGTCGTTGCCCGACTCGTCGCTATACACGACATAAGAACTCTCTAATGCTATGGTGTTTTTCCAAGTAATACCTACCAGGTGTTTGTGATTGTTGAATTTACTATTTGTTATATATTATATTTATATTTATTAAAGATTGTTATATTCATTATGGTTTAGCATGTTCAATTGTTCTTCTCACTGCAACAAGCTAGTTGATTCATTTGTCGCCTACCTATCTACCTACCTACCGTCAGCGCCTGAATGGATTACTTCACCCGAAGATAGTTGTCGAATCCATGATGAGGAAGCCACACAGGGAAGAATAAGTTATCACCATCAATATTTGATTATGATATCAGCTGATATTCCTAGTTCCTCCCCGCCCCACCTTCTTCATCGGTTCTGAGCTGTCTGCAAATTTATTCTCGCCATATTGCCGTGTTCTTCGCCTTTGTCTTTGCTTCTATCAATTTATTATACCTGCATCTCCAGAATTTCCGTTTGTTCCTTTCGGATTTTCTCCAAGTATCTTTTGAGCACAGGGCGCCCTTCTGTTATACCTATCTTCGGTAACTCTGGACCATATATATACTTCGGCGGAACATTTCACCGTTTTTCGAGAATTAAGCCGACCGGTTTCCAGCTGCTGTTCGACGGAGCAACGGGATTTCTACGTTGACTGAGCTGCAGCTACGTGAACATTCAAAAGGGAGTACCAAGCAATTCAAACTGGCCACTAAAGTAGGTAAATTTATGGGCTTTTGTTATCCTATTTATTATTTATTTTGTCATGTTGTCTGCAGTAATCCTTTAAATATTATATTCGTTCGGAAGGATAAGTAATTCATGGCATTGTATGCATTACACCGATTTTTCACATTAATGGTCCTTCGAGATGACTACCTATAGTTAGTATTACATTGTAGGTACCTTTGGGTATTATCAAAAACCTGTTTTGCATACACCTGGAATATGACAGATTTTAACTTAACTTACTGTGTTATTGCTTTTAGATGAGACAGCTCCCGTTTCAAACAAAGAACCGTAGTATACGCAACCTGTCGCAAAGTTGAACGTACATGGAAAATTCAAATCCCGCAAGTGGGTTCATCTAAACCAGCGATTCTCAAACTGGGGTGCGTGAGAGCTATGTCAGGGATACTGAAAAGAGACCTGCACGCATTGACGGTAAATTCACAAGTGTTTTATTTTAGAAGAAAAACATATGAAATAACTATTTTGGGAAGAAACCAGGGAAACTTCAGCAAAATTGCTGCTTATTTAGTGTATAAAGAAACGCTTGCATACGAGTCTGCAACACATTGGGACATTTTATGTCTTTAGTTGCAGACTCGTATGCAAGCTCTAAGAGCCACTCATCTGATCCGGACCCTGGGAATCGTTAAGTAAATATCGTAAAGAGGCTACATACGAAATTACAGCTTCCTAGAGTGTAAAGCATAGAAATTAGCTTTAAGAGCCACTCATCTGATCTGGACCCTGGGCATCGTCAAGTAAATATCCTAAAGAGGCTACATACGAAATTACAGCTTCCTAGAGTGTAAAGCATAGAAATTAGCTTTAAGAGCCACTCATCTGATCCGGACTCTGGGAATCGTTAAGTAAATATCCTAAAGAGGCTACATACGAATTACAGCTTCCTAGAGTGTAAAGCATAGAAATTAGCTTTAAGAGCCACTCATCTGATCCGGACCCTGGGCATCGTCAAGTAAATATCCTAAAGAGGCTACATACGAAATTACAGCTTCCTAAAGTGTAAAGCATAGAAATTAGCTTTAAGAGCCACTCATCTGATCCGGACCCTGGGCATGGTCAAGTAAATGTCCTAAAGAGGCTACATACGAAATTACAGCTTCCTAGAGTGTAAAGCATAGAATTTAGCTTCAAGTGCCACTCATCTGATCCGGACCCTGAGCATGGTCAAGTAAATGTCCTAAAGAGGCTACAAACGAAATTACAGCTTCCTATAGTGTAAAGTATAGAAATTACCAATTAAAATGATTTAACCACCGCTTCACAACTCAAACCGTTCTCGCAATATTCGGATCACCTGCTATGAATCACGTCATCGAAACACCAGCTCAATGAAATCATCAGAAATTAACAAGCGGTTGCAATCATGTTCACAGTATCAATTATTGAAAATGATCACCTGTGTGTAAACAATTATTCATGTAACCATGCTCATAACTCAGCTTGTTGGCCACGCACTTCGCAGTAGTTAACATAATATGGTTGGATAAATCGAGAGCTTTCGAACGAATGGTCAACGAATTTTGTGGGATGAAAAACGACGAAGTACCATTTCCCTAGCAACGACTCGGTTGTAAGCGGAAATCATCAGAATATTGGTAACGGTTTTCGAGTTATGTGCCAGAGCAAATACATAAAATGTCAAAAGCAAAGTGTAATAGCGGAGATATTTGGATTCAAATCAGGTTCCAAATTTTTTTTCTGTAATAAAATTTATCCAGAATCGAAGCCAATATAGATTAGCGAAAGCATTGTGGAGCGTTTGGAGCAATCGTTTGAAGCATTTTTCGAATCGAGTGCACTACGACTTGATCCCAGATCCGTTTTTGGAACTACACAGTTAGGTGCCTGGATACCTTTCTAGATGCTTGCTAAAAAATTAAATTCTGATTGAAATTTGTTCTAGTTCCTGTTTGAGAGGTAACTTAATACTAGAAAAAGCTGGTCTTATCATACTTATTCTGATAAGAAGTTTGGAGTGAGTAGGAAGAACTTTTCGACAAGATGCTTTCGTTTCTGTTGTCTTTTACTAGCACTGAGCTCGTGGAAAGAAGCTATTCTTTTAACACGTGAACACCAAGACAAAAGTTTTTTTTTTTTTTTTTTTTTGACAAGTTTTGTTGCGCCAAGTAATAACAACTTATAAGCAATATTCATGTGATAAATTATTATACATTTTCTTAAGATCTAATATACTTCACTTTAGACTTATTGTTCTGATAATTGAGTCACTAGTCTTGACGTTCATTTTATTTCACTTAGTTCATGCGGTTTAGTTCTTTTAAGTCTTCTAAGTAGATCTTCGGTGTCAACGAGCTGGACGACATCCTCGTTAACACGATCTCCGAGCCTCAAAAGGTGATTGACTTCCAACTCATAGTGTAATCTGTCGTTTCTGAAGTATCTGTATGCATCAACGCAGGTACGCAGGACATTATTCTGAAAGCGCTGAATAATGTTGCGGTAACTTTGTGCAGTGCACCCCCACAGATGAGCACCATATGTCCAGACAGGTTTGAGGACTTGCTTGTACAATATGAGCTTAATGTGGATAGACAGTTTTGAGTGTCTTTCCATAAGCCAGTACATTTTCCTGAATTTGATAAACCAAGACAAAATACTGAAATATTCTCAACGCTGCTCCAAAGTTGGGGGCTTTAACTGAATACGATTTTGACAAATGAGCGATACAATGGAGCCTCAAGTATCTCAAACCCAAACTTCTCAACCCAACTGAATGATATCATGGATCGATACAATATCTATAGAAGCTCATATTCCGCTCATCCTTGTTTTCGCCGTCCGGTCGATGATCTCGAAGGTAGTTACGACGAAACGACGAAATCCTTACGAACGACGTCATCTTAAACCTTATGACTCGCCGGAATTGCCCTCTCACGAAAGACAACACGTAAAAAGATCCTCATCACCTCGGCAATGTTATTGGAAGATGTTCGACTAACCGCCAATTAGGGATCCTCACGTATAACTCAGTGACAATTTAACGTTACTCGCTTCCCTTTTTGTACCGGAGGGGGAAAAAAGGGACCTTTTGCCTTCGCCGTGCTCTCCCAGCGCTACTGCCCTTTTTTTTACGGTCTTGTCTAACAAGATGCCATTAGAACGGCTACGGAACGGTTTTCTAAGGCAGAAGGTGGAAATGCTGGATCGGGCTTAGGGATCTTTTGAAAGATCTCATTAGAGACTCTTGTGAGCCCTTTAACGAAATTCTAGTACGTCCTTCCTCTAAGCTTCGTTCACTGGTTCTTCTTGATTTTTTTTTTTTTTTTTTTTTTTTTTTTTTGAACGACTACTTGCATTACAAAAAATTTATAGAGAGGAGGAAAAAGTAGATGGAAAATACGTTTAACAAGATGCCACGAGCGTTTGAACGACCATAACTCACTCCTTTGTTTCAGTGTTGGTGTAGAAGGCGATAAGCGTAAGGTTTTTAACCTTTTTTTTAACCGTTTTAAAAGGAGTTAGAGTGACAATTTGTAAGCTCTGATTCGAGAGGTCTCTCTCTCTCTCTCTCTCTCTCGCTCTCTCTCTCCCTTAAGTTTTAAACTTTCTCCTATTTGTTCTTTTTTTTTCAGCATCAGTAATGAGAGCGGTACTTACCGTTGGTTCCTCATACAGTTGATGAGTAGTAGATGCGCGTTGGAAATTTCAAAGCTCCTAAATCAGGTTCAACGCTATCTTCGAACGAGTTGGCCTGACACTCGACCTAAAGTCTAGTACGCACTGGGATTCATTGTTCGGACTCTTTGTTGCAGACGCTCGGATTCATGTCTCAGATTCTTTGCCCCGCGACATTGTCGCTCTGCAAATCGTGTACGCATCTAGTTTGAACCTGAGCCATGTCGAACGAGGTCGAGCTTTCGGGGATTACAGTAGCACTTTACATAGCTCTACGGAGTAAAAAACATGCTACACGATGTTTTATTATATCTGCATTAGATAGCCCATCTGCGCCAACCACTTAGAAGGGTGTAATGATGCTTCATGGGTAAATTCTAGAGCTCATTTCTGATCGAAAGTACTTGTTGGAGATTTATTTTAATGCTTTGTTTTCTGAGAAATTTCATTTTTAAGATATGTTTTCCTCGTTCAAACGACCATAACTCCACTTGAGATCACTGCAAAATCAAAAATATGACCACCGTTCGAAACAGCGTTAATTGGATAATCCAGTTATTTGATGTCAGATCGATTTTATAAGACGACTTAATAAGTTAGTAAAAAGTTCCAGTCATGCAGCATAATCGCTTGAGCGGATTTTTGTAAATTATCTTAGTATATAGGTATTGTTAAATTGTTTTGAAAATTTAGGATTGTAACTAGGAAGAAATGTTCGCTACCGATTTTGTGGCAAATAAACTTGACCTAAATAATTTTCGGAAATTCAAAAAATGTTTTAGCAAATTTTTCGGAAAAAAAATTTTTTTTTCTTTTTTTTAAAGCAGTTTTTATCCATTTTTGACAAAAGTTAATGAAATTTAAGTTCCTACTTTTTTCAGCACAAATTTCTTGTTTTTCTAGTTTATTGTTACCTACCTAATAAAGTTCTTTTGACTAAAATTCTGCTAAAAAAAAAATTAACAATTTTTACCCGTTTTTAGCTACAAGCATAACAACGATAACAACGAAGACACACCGGTGAGAGGCCCACTTTGTTCGATATTCACGTACGCACTGACTCAATGTTGCGCGACATTGTTCAAAGAATCCCATTCCGTATGGGACTCAAAAAATACTAAAACGCAACACACGAGATGCAAGACTCAATGTCGCGGAGCGTCCCGGATGCAAGAAAATGAGTCCGAGACGCAGCTCCGCGACAAAGAGATCGAACAATGAATCCCAGTGCGTACTAGGCTAACGCATCGTAAAGCCGTAGAATTCATTAATCTACTAAGTAGTGAAAGAACAGTGAAAATTTGTTCAATCCTGGAATTCAAGTTTTATCACAATGGCCTACAGTCGGGATTTTTCATTTTCGGTGTAATAATCAGGTTCAACAATCTTGAAAACCCCTGACTGAACAATTCCAGCTCATAACTGCGATGGTCTCCGCCAAATCCGGAGAAGACCAGGTGGTGCTTTTACCTTGCGGTTTTTCGATCCAAACATTCTTGTTCCCGTGATTCTGAAGCGGCTCACGATGGGGAGAGTGTAAGGGAAAGTTGGACATGGAGGGGGGGGGGGGGGGGGGGGGGGGGGGGGGTTTTGGAAATAACCTATATATAGTGTGACCTTTTTTGTGTATATTTATTGTTAGAGACCATTGCTATAATAAATATACCTCAATGGCGAAATTGTAGGTATCACTGTTGTTTTTATAGGTATTATAAGCATTATTTTACAGAACGCAGCTGTAGTAATGCAAGCAAGTTTGGTTTAAAGTTAGTTTGTTTTTTCGGCAATTAGGTTAATATTAGTTAATTAGTCATGTAATTTCTAAAGCACTGTTTTTCGGTTCATGGGATTAAATCTAGAACGTGTCTAGGGTGTCTACGTCCCCGGTTTACTGTGGTTTTGAATCCGTCGTTGACGAGGTTGTAGGAGAGGTCCCTATTTCTTTCAACGAAGTATGCAGTATGCCGGATCAAGCATCCAAGAGTTGATTCCAGAGCAAAGTCGTTATAGATAGTACTGTTTCGAACGAACGGAGGGGCATGTAGAACATCCTTTTGAATGGTACGGTTTTGGTTTCGCTCAATTCGTTTGAACTGAGAGCGAGAGCAGGAACCCCAGAGTAAGACGGCATATGTCCACATGGGCCGCATTAAGATCTTATAAATCACCATTTTATTCTGTTACGAGACGTTTCTGCTGTTCAGTAAGGATTTCAACTGGTGACCTACATGCATTATAACCTACATGCATTCTCCAGGTCGTCCCCCGATATTTTTCACTTTGCATAATTAGCTCGTACACTCACAAGGCGGCAACGAATATTGAATATGACCATTTAGTTCAACTTCGTATCACAAGAATAATTTTATTTTTAGAATATGAGAACCATTCCTTGTTCATCATTATGAGGGGAAGTTTTTGTGGCAATTATGAGTTCCGAATAAGATGAAATTACAAAAATTTTGGCACGATAATTTGTTCTAAAAAGTTAGAAATCGTTAAATTGTGAGGTTTCGTTTCGTAAATCGCTTGAAATCGCGTAAAAAAGACTAATACCATGACTTCACACGGGATTTGTACTATAAAATCTCGTTGTCCGACCTTATCTAGATTTGACTACTCCAAAGCTATTCAAAATTAAAACAAAAAGTTGTAGCATCAAAATTATTCAAAAAAAAAAAAAAGTTTTTGGAAATGTTCAAAACATCAAAAGTTTGCATTTGATGCCCCTGTCCAGTCCCTGAGTTTCATCGCGATCAAGATAATTATGATAAACATGAAATTTCCGACAAGAATTATTGTTGATCCAATGATTTGTTTGTTTCAAATTTGATTTATTCTCGCTGATAACTCAGAATTCGTTTTTTTATCTTAAAAAAAAAGAAAACAATAAGTATTTATATTTTAAAAAATTCAATTTTATATTTTAAATGTTGTCTCTCCGAAGAAGTTGGAGAATAGTAAAAAACCAATTCAAGGACAGAAAGGCCTTCTTTGTAAAGCCTTGTCATAATTTGAACTATCCTGATAAAGAAACGTTACGACATGAATATCCATGTCGAAATGTAACTGCGAGTCCTCGTGTAGCGCTCATTTGAGTTTCTAATAAATAGAAACTTAATTATTGACAAGAGGACGGAATGTTTATCTCGGTATTAAGGCTTCACCTTCGGATGTTCCATTCGTTCTTACATATATTAACCCTTCAGAACTCGCTGGTGTCCACTAACGTTAGTACCGGTGACCCACGGTGAAAATTATCGAAAACTAAACTAATAAAGGAGTAAAATAATGAAGCAAACACATTTCAAGCAACAGGAACCAAAATAATCTTTAATGAAAAAATACAACACTGCACATAAGTACTTCAATCACAATTTTTTCTTTGATTAGAAAAATTCTCTCGATGTTGCCAGTTCTCTAAATTTACCCATTTTCAATTTAATGCCGGAACCACCAGAAGATAGTTCGAAGACGAGTCAATTAAAATATTGAAGCCCTACATCTAGTTCACAAATGAATCCTCCAACATGAAGAATAAAATGATTTGTAATAGCAAAACAAGTCCCTAAAGTAAGCCATCATTCACGTTATTACGAATACGAAATAAATCGAACAGCCAGTTAGGAACTGCAAAGCACTTCGCTTTTGTGCAAATAATATTGTCGTGGGTTGTATCTATTTCCAAACGTAATTTTTTAGTAAAGTATTAGTATTGGTATGGATATGGAGGCTCTATAGCTTACGAGCTCAATCAGTAGATAATGGTGGTTTCGCACGTTGAAATTATATTCTACCTGTCTCAAATACATGGGCCCTGTTCTAAATTTCAGCTTCAGAGATTAAATGCCGTAGAAATCAGCTTTATAGCCGTTTCTGCATTGTCTAGTACTTACTGCTTACAAGTACCTACAATTAAATAGTTACTATTGTACCATGTACGAGTGCCTTCTTCTCTCATCATAGTTATTTAGCAATATTAGTTTATATTGTAGAATAATAAATCAGCTTTCCTTCACGCTATAGTGGCTTAGGGATCATGCAATTATGTGATAAAATGAGAGCCTGCTATGAAAACTAAGGGAGTTAAACTTCCCTAGCAACGCATTGGTTTTAGGTAAAAAATCAATGGAAAACATGTCGGCTTGCGCTGAATTTCGCTCAATTTCAATAAAATAAAACCCCTGTTCTAAAACATAACACATGTTAGTATCTTCATTATAGCAAAAAGCGGGATAGACTTTATAAACGTGCGGAAATTAAGTTCTTATGAAGTGTATGCACTCGCGACAGGTCATAAGTGTATAAGGATCGCTAACGGTTGTACTCGCCTCGCGTCAACACCTGGTAAAAACTACGGACGTTACCACTCGCGTCGGGTCAGATTAGTGATTGTGAGTAAAAAAGTTCCAAGGTGACTAAACTTATCATTTCCAGGAGCTAGGAGTATACAAGGGGGGTGCAAAAAGCGATAGGAAGACGTTGAAATTAGAACTTGAAAGTTGACCGGGTCATCAGGGACCCAACGCGAGTACTGAAGGGTTAATATTAGGTACTTTTGAAAATGCATGTCATCTTATATGCTGAATGTTTGCAATACCTAGTTTGTCACATGGATATGTATGAGTTCACAAAATGGATCTCTTCCCGTCCGTTTCAGACTGCCCTGCGTTAGCAACAGCTAAACCGCACGGATTTTCTGTCTGGCTTTGCTTCTTCCAATTTTATTTTGTTTTTATTCATTTATTTTTCAACTCGATTTTCCGGGGTTCCGCCGTAATAAACGACCACATGCGCGTGGGAACGTGAAAGCAGAATGGGCGAGATACATCTGTTGCCGTGTTCGGAGTGGAGGTAATCCTTTAACACCCGAAGACTTAATCCAACACGCTCTGCCGGACTTGAATGCAATTCGAAATGTTTCAGGGCTGACGGTAAAATAATTGCTACAGAAAAAAAGTGCAAGCCCTTCGAACGAGAACGAATTTAAAATACCTCTAGTGTGTGAAACCCATCTTCCGTACTTATATGTATAAATAAATATTTCTGGTCTCCCACGTTCGTATTTATATTAATGGTTAGATTGGTCCATTGGTTTCTAGAATAAATGATGATAGATTAATAATAAAACCGTAAGAAATAGCTTCATTTTCCACAAATATTGTAAAACGATATCATGTTAGTAGTTACCTGTGGTTCGAACAAATAAAAATTTCATCAAAATTGATTGTCCCTATCAACCTCTCGAGTTTGAAAAAATCGGACCTACTTATACATGATAGGAAATCGATGTCATAAGAAATTAACGTTTTTGAACTAACTGCTATTAATTCAATGGCAATGAAATTTACAGGGAAATATCCATGAGCTAAACTGAACAATTCCTGAAAATTCAATAAAAATCGGTTCATCAGTCTAGCAGTTTTGACTGTGTCGATCAATTTTAGTTGTGCGCATGACTGTAGTGATTACTCTACCAATCGCAATATAAGTAATTCTGGAACATATACCCATCTACTTCTCAAGTTTGAACCAAATTGGACCGATAGGTGATAAGAAATCGACGTTAGAAGAAATTAAGTTTAGTCGAGGAAATCAGAAATGTAACTGCTCCATGCTCAACATGCTTGGAAATTAAGCCAAAATGTCATAGACTAGACGCGTCAAAACTAGTTAATGCCACCCATCCGTTTGAAAGGCTAAGTATTGATTTTAAAGGTCCTCTGCCCACAAATTCAAAAAATCGATACCTTCTTGTAATAATAGATGAGTATTCAAGATTTCCATTTGCCTACCTATGTACCGATATGAGTTCCTCGACAGCAAGTTATAAAGTCTCTCACCGAATTATTTTCAATCTTTGGAATGCCATGCTATATTCCGTCAGATCGAGGCAACTCATTTATGTATAATGAATTATCCAGCTTTCTCCATTCACGAGGGATAGCCACGTCACATTCGTCGCCCTACAATCCACAGGGAAATGGCCAAATAGAGCGTGAAAATGGAATTTTATGGGAAACTATCACCCTAGATTTGAAGAACAAAGATTTAGCAATTCAGCAGTGGGAGATGGTACTCCATGATGCACTTCACTCCATCCGATCGCTTCTGTGCACAGCCACCAATAAAACTCCTCATGAACGTATGTTCGGTCACCAACGACGTTTCTCCAATGGAGCAGCTCTTCCTTCATGGTTGGTACCCCAGGGTATAGCTCTAATGAAAGAACACGTGCGACATAGCAAATATGACCCATTAGTTGAAGAGGTCGAACTTCTCGATGTAAACCCACAGTACGCACACGTGAAATCTCTTGACGGCAAAGAAGCTACAGTTTCGCTGAAACATTTAGCTCCACATGGGGAGATTCCAGAAATTCGGATGAGAAATTGACCTTGGAGAACCTTCAGGAAGATGGATCATCGGACGAAGCTGAGAGACAAACGCCCTGTTCACCCAACCCTAGGAATAATCCTGAACTGAGACGTTCAACACGGATTCGCCAAAGACAACTGGAATTGGACTGATTTCCTTTATCTCTCCCTGGAAGAATGTGGTGATTCTACTGTCACTGTGATCAATCCATGATCACCTGTTGTAGTTTATTTTATGTTACGTTGCCAAGTTCAGTTTCATTCTAACACGAGTTTTGTGCTAAATAAAACCTTATTCCCAAAAGGTTTTCTCATCACAATTATATAATTTCTTCCCACAGCTTGAAATTGTCACCAATTCTACGTAAATATGTAATCTAAGTAAGAAGGATAGCCTAGAAATATCGGGCGGGCATGTTGAAGACAAATTGACTGGTGGAGGGGGGGGGGTTATACCGGAAAAGTTCCGAAATTTCGATCAGAAATGAGCTCTAAAATCGTTCCCTGAAGTTTTTTTTGCCAAACACCCTGTATATATGTATTAAACAGAAGCAATTTTACGAACAATGTGCTCTTAAATTTTTAAATTTTCCAAATTACAATTGAGTGTAGTGAAGGGTTCAAATTGAAAATGTTTCATTTCCTTGACGAATTTTGAAGGTGCCTCGGCGTACACCTTTGTAGTATGAAAATATAACTACTTCACTCAAGTTGTGCATAATGTATGAGTCGGTTTGGGGGACTTCAGGAGTACGTTGGTAGAACAAAACCTAATCTGGCCACGCACAAGGTAGAAACCGACCGTGTTTGAGGATTTATGAACGAAACTGTGGGGTCCTTGTGACTGAAAATCATTTGTAAATACACCTTGGCGGTTCTCTCCGCACGTGAAACCTTTCTTGTGTTTGGTTTGGCTCGAGCGAGGAAAGAGCCAAGTTAAATAGAAGGCGACGCAGGTCGCCCCAGCGCCGGTTTCGGGACCTCCCTCGTCCAAAGGAAAACCCACAAGTTGGAACTGAGAGAGAACGGACCCTTCAAAACAGCTTCCACCGTGTTTTCCCTTACAAACGAAATAGCCGCAGTTAAGGGAGCCCTATTGTTGAGTTTTGAGTCATACACTTATTAACTGCGAGGTAATTGTGTCGGGGTTTACCCTCCCCCGTTCCCTCGTCCTTTTGTCAGCAGTTGTCTGCGTTTCCACACGCTCAAAGCTGCCATTAGATGAAGGCTTTTGGAGAAAGCGCGCAACTTCACTCGGAGAGACAGGTATTGTTGTGCCCCACTGTTTTCCGACAATGGGTGCCAAGTCAGCATTCTTAATTGCATTGTTTAGTTTGGGGGCGGGAAGGTCTCAGTTGTACTCGGAGGAGGATTTCCGTGGAGCAGGTGGTGCGTTTCGCACGGGGAAAAATTAAGCTGGGATGACGGTGTAAGGGGGGGAGTCACGTCGAATAGGGATTGACATAATCAGGGTTTTATTTTCTTCCGGAACAAACGGTAAATGGGAGGATTATGACCCTACGTTAGTGCCCCGTACTTGGACTGGATGGGAATAAATTCATAATACTAGATGTTTTCTTCAAGTATGATGATTTTAAAAACCTGGCAGCTCTTGAAGGTCGGGGCCTAATTGTCTACCAAAATCGGTAGTTTTTTTTTTAAACCTTTTATTGCACCTAGTAGGTAATCTCATTAACAACATAAATCTGACTTATATTACTACAACACACTATTCAGGACGTAAGATGCATAACTTTGTCCCTTTTCTCTCCAACATATCACATTCACTTCCTACACAAGCTCATGCGGTTACAAACGCTTAAGGGCACTTGGTACCCCAACAAAAAATTTTCAACCTTTTTTCTTTTTTTGTCTTAAATAAAACTAGGTTCATTCCTGAACAAGATAATGTATTACATGTTATATTTACAAAATGGAAAAGTCTCATAAATCAGCTTAGAAGTTGCCCGCGTCATAGTCGGCCGCCCCTGCTTCTTCAAATTCAGCCAACCAATTTTATTATTGTTATCATCTTATCATTCTGGTTGGTTGGTTCGTTGGTATTATGCTCTGACTGTGTGAAGTCATTGAGGTTACTAACTCATTCACACATATTCAAGTCATCTTAGTTATGCAAAACGTCGCAGAAGCGCGAATACCGTTACTTTTTCGTTTTTCGCCTCTCCTGAAAAGTAGCATATTTTTGCAAATCTGTCCCTATATCTTGGGATCTACTGAACCGAATTCGTTTTTCTTCCTTTAGAAAGTTACCTCTCAACCTACTGCAAAAATCTGCGGGAATAGTTTATTGAAATAAGTTATTGTAACTACGGGACAGATAATCGAAGTTACCTAAAATACCACCCGATATTTCCGAAATTGGCTCCGATATTGTAATGTGGCAAAATAATATTTTTTCAATCTGATTCCGCAGATTTTTAGATCTTTACTGGATCTCTCAGTTAAAAAAAATATCATCGAAATCGGCCCAACGAGTGCCGAGATAATAGGTCACAAATTTCGCCATTTTCGGGGGGTACCAAGTGCCCTTAAAAAAATGAGAATGTTATGTGTTATAAAACATTAAAGAAAACATGGAAATAAAAAATAAAATAAAAAACATTTATGGATAATAGGTGTTAGTGTTAGACCCAGGTGACCGGTTGGCACCCAGGAACCAGGTTTTCCAGATTCCGCAGATTTTTAGATCTTTACTAGATGTATCAGTTAAAAAAAAGATCATCGAAATCGGCCCAACGAGTGCCGGGATAATGGGATTTCGCCATTTGGGGGGGGGGGGGGGGGGGGGGTACCAAGTGACCTTAAGGCGTCGAGTTAGATCTTGCTCATTTACAAGATCTTTTAGTCTGGCAAGATGAGCCGTTGCTCGCTTGTTGTTCACCTCATCCACACTGTCAACTTGAAGTTCATGGTGGAGTGCCTCATATTGGAAGTACCACGGCGCATCAGTGATATATCGTAGTACAGAGTTCTGGAAACGTTGAGTGATCTGCCTATTGGTTGGAGTTGTGCAGCCCCACAACTGCGCTCCATTCTTCCAAACTGGCTTGAGTACTTGATTGTGAAGAAGCAGCTTGTTACTAATGGTCTTGGTGGATCGTCGGCCGATCCTCAGTCTCATTATACCTATAACTCTTCTTATTTTCAAATATAACTCTTCTTCAACATTAACTGGCGAACCATTGTTTTCTCATTTCTTTTCCATCGCACCATCAAAACTCTATACACAAATTATCAGTACGTCAACGAACAAAGATTCAATTCAACTGTGGGAGCCCGATCCAGGCGGGAGGACAAATTCGTCTTTGTCTGATAAGGCCCTAGCCCTGCCTTCCCAAGGACCAAGGAAAACAGAGCAAAAAGCAAAAAAACAAAGAAAATAGTAACCTGCCATTCATCAGTCCGGAATGCGAGAGGGAATCACCCCGTCCCTTTTCCTTCAAACCAGGGAAACCTCCCCTACAACATACTGCAGAGCTGCCAACATAATGAAACAGTGTTGTGTCCCCTGAGTGCACTGTCAAACTCGTATGATTTGTAATGAGTGAACCACTCTGCTCAACTATGAATTCAAACCGGTAAGTGGAGGGTGACCCTCCATTCAGGTGAGTGAGTGATATGTGTGTGTGATCACACGCACTATGGATCATGTGATCATACACACTCTATGGATTCCGTCCTTAACCGTCAGTAGTGAAATTACAACGGTAACTTCAACCTGACTGACAGAAAAACACATGTCACAATATATGAGATTTTTGACATGGATGAGTTTCTTTTTGACATGTTCCTTTTACCTGAGCTTGGCGTCTAGCGTCATGCCCAGGTATTTGATTTCATTCGCGTAGCGAATTGCCACGTTGTTGAGGAAAGCAGGGATGTAGTTAGTCTTCCGGTTGGTAAAATCAACGTGCCCCGTACTTGAACTGGATGGGAATAAATTCATAATAATGGATGTTTCCTTCAAGTATGATGATTTTAGAAACATGGCTCAATTGTAGGTCGGGACCTAATAGTCTACCGAAATCGGAAGTAATTTACTTTTTGTTATTTGAATGTTGCATTACCCTGATTTCAGAAATCGTATTATTTATTCATTTATTTGACATGCGTTTTGTAAAATGAATGTGTTTTTACTCTTCTTCTTCTTCAAGTAATTTCACGAGAAGGTTTGAGATTGGATTATGAAAATTTAGTCCGTTCTGAGTGGGAAAATCTTTGACATTTCGAAATTGATGGAATACAAAACGGTAGCGTCCATTTGCAAATTCCAAAAATGTTCTCTAATAATTCCTAAACCGTACATCCTACAGAAATTTTCATACGTAGCAAAGATGACGAGCATAATAAACTAAAGCGATTCGACCCAAACACAATGAATCTAATAATTCCTACATCCTTCAGAAATTTTCCAAGTCGAGGAGTTTTTGCATTTTTACAGCCGCATAATCCTACCTAACTGTTCTCGCGATATCCAATGCATTCGATTTCAACGCATGAAATTGCCGCATAGTCAAGTATTTCTCCTTCAACTCAAGTGGTGCTCACTATCCGCACCCCGCCTTCCGTGTTTTTGGCGTTCAGACGATTGGGACATCCGGACTACTGCCTGTTACTAAATGATGATTGAACTTCTCACCGTCCGCAGTTTCATCATCAAGATACCACAATTTATTAATTTTCTATGGCCATGGAGGTAGGTAAGTAGGATTTCGACCGCAACTAACTTGTATTAGACCCACTATTTACCACACTATTTACATCCTTCACATGTCAACTCGCCCACCTTCTCATTTCTCTTGACCGAAACATTTAGCAATACCTTTAATTTTTTTTTCAGCCGCATGTGCTGTAGTCCTTTGAGGAATAACGTTTGCATTTCATTCCTGCGCACTGCGTGTAATCCTAGCATTTTCCTTCCTTTTCAAGCAGCAATTTTCAGCTTGGAAGGTGCAATTGGTTAGTGTACAACGTGCCGCCCCGCATCTTCAGCCTGTATTGCAACTTCAGCTTTTTTTTTTATTAACGATAACTCACGATTATTGTAACAATATTGCATTCTAGTTGTGCTGAATAATAAATAATAATAAACATGTAGGGTGGTGTGAGGTTCCTATCCAGCGATAGTCCTCACTATAAAATTAATAATTAAGTCATGATTACACACACATTTAACAATTTATACGAGTAGTGCCAAGTCACTGTGCCACTTTCTTTTGAACCTTCGTACGGAGGGAGGTGGGAGAGTTTCCAGGGCGATCGGGGAGAGGATTGGATTCGGGTGCTCGTTGATTCTTTCGAAGAAGCGATCAGCTGCTTGTCTGTAGGACTTCCTTCATAGTGGGTATTTCCAGGTCCTTGTGAATGTTGTGATTGCTCACATACCTCGGGGCATTTGTAATCAAACGAAGCACCCTCATACCTAGAACCCAGTTCGGATTTCGCCCTAGTCACTCCTGTACACAAAACTACACAGAGTAGTGGAGCAAGTCCTGAACGCCTTCGAAGAAAAGTCTGTGTGCGTAGGTTTATTTCTGGACGCGAAACAAGCTTTCGACCGGGTTCGACACGAAGGATTGTTAGCCAAGATAAAGCCTCATATGCCTGATTCACTCTACCTTAATCTCCTGTCATACCTGTCAAACCGCACGTTTTCTGTCCAGTGCAGTGGAACTTTAGCTGTATTATAGATTATTATGTAGTGTCTTGGCATTAAATTCAGAACCATTCCTCTTATTTTCATTCATCACTAATATTATTTATTATTATTATTTTGTGTTTCTTACTTTGATAGTTGGCGAGGAGAGACGCGATCCCCGCGGCGTAGACGGCGGTCTGCCGAGCGGTCGCCTCCTCTTCGGAGGTCGAGTACTCGCGCCACTCGGAGCTCCTCTGGCGGCGTAGCCTCCCCAGCTGACTGCGGGAACTCCGCCTGGAGTCCATCTAGCTCACCGCGACGCTCTCCCCCATCTCACTGAAACAACAGAAATCAGGAATAACAGAACAGAACCGAAATCAGTACATTAACTATATGAGCTGGCAGTAATGTGGTGAAATAAATGATCCTAAGGCCCACTATCACCAAAATCCTTCAGTTTTTAATTTTATTTAGTCGCTTAAGGGTCCGTCAGGGGGTTTATTATAAATAGGAAAACAGGAAGACTGAATTTAAATGCAGAAAAAATGGGTCCCTGGTGGGAATCGAACCCACATCCTTCGGTTTTCCGTAGGTTGTGGGTTCAAATCCCACCTGGGACCCATTTTTTCTGCATTAAATTCAGTTCCCTGTTTTCCTATTTATAATAAAATCCTTCAGGTATTAACGGAGTTTAGCCAAAATCCATTAAAATTAATGTCGGCGATTAAGCCTAAGGCAACTCCCAACCTGAAACTCGTTTAAACCCATTTTGGAATAAAGGAGTTCAGGCAAACTGTACGATTTCAAGTTGGACAATTTGACGCTTCACGACATTAAAGTCCTCACTCCAATATTTCAGAATACCAAGTTCTACAGTAGACTTTTGAGCTTGAAATTTGGACGTTTTGTATTGTTTTTTACCTACGATATTACTCTATTATGGTTTTTCTATTCATCAACCTACCATAATGTGCTATTTATTTGGTATAAAAACTGTATTCTGGACCAAAAACATGTAACTTATAGTCACACTAACGTCACTCCCACATTTGGCGTTACTCATAGCACCCCCCTATGATAACGTCAAACCTGGGAGTAGGAGTGACGTTAGTGTGACGTTGTTTCATGTTTTGGCCCTGAACACAGTCTTTATACTTACTTGCATTCATTAACATAATTAACTCTCCTATTTTATTGGCTGCAATACGGTCTGAGGATGCACCTGATGAGGCTTTTTGTACTTCAATCTAGAGTTCTTGTTATTGTTCTATTGGAACGATGTCGGTTGCTGTTCATGCAAAGATATAAAATGCCACTAATAGCATTTTGAGGAGCGGGCATGTCAAGAGTCTGCCATCTTTCTGAAGGGATACCTAATATCAACGAATTCCTACCGCAAAAAATTAGATACGTACCTAAGTATATCAATAGTTTTCAAACTAATATAATAAATATATTTGTAATTATAATTTATCACGATAAAATAAAAATATTATAATACGATGTTTGGGCTTGGGCAATCTGGGGACCTCAACCGTTACATAAACAACAAAGAAAAAAGATCCAGTCATGCAGCATGATCATATAAGCGAATTTTCTTAAACTATCATATTACATCATGTAACATTGTTAAGAAATTTGAGGTCTTTGAGTGCAAAGAAATTGTTAAATAGCAGTGTTATGGCAAAAAACTAGTTCTACATAGTATTTTGATTTCCAGGCGCGAGAATATGATGTGCCTGCTAACATTCAGGCGATCGTAGCTCAGTGGTTACAGTACTGGATTTCAGGGCAGCACACCGGCCAAAAATCCTGCAGGCGGCAGTTTGTATCCCAGCAGAGACAATAATTTTTTTAATTATATCTTTCTAATCACTATCAAGATCTGTTTTTTTCTTTTTATTTATAGTTAATTCATTTATTTTCTTCTGGTCGGTGACATCATCCAGTTATATTTCGATAATGCATCATAGTCTCAGCTTGATGAGTAATTTTTTATGGACCAGTGATCCGAGTAGTAGGGCTATCTAATACAGAAATAATAAATCTTTGTGTAATAATTTACAGCGTTTCGGGATGGGATCTATTTCAATTCCTAACTCCAAATCAAAGGCGCGGGAAGAGAGTGTTAAATTGCGCGATAGTTCATTCAGCGCTCTCTCGCCTATCCCCGCCGTCCAACCTTCACTAGATCACTACCGTAACTACTTATATCACTGGCATACCTACGCTTTGATTGTGATTTTGTTCGTTGATTGACTGTAACCTCAAATGGTCTGGGCAAGTAACAACTGTCTGTAGTAAAGTATTTAAGGGTTTATATCAATTTAAGCGACTGGCTCACCATTTTCCTCTTGACGTTAAGAAGCAGATGGCCCAATCTTTACTTCTCCCACTCATGGATTACGCCAGTTTGGCATACATATACATGACAGGCGAAAACATGGAATGCCTTCAGCGAGCACAGAATGCCTGCATTCGTTTTAAATTTAAGATCCACAAATGGGATCATGTTACCTTGTACTATAAAAGAATATTGTTGCTGAAAATCTAGGAGTGGAGAGCGTATAGATTAGGAGCAACATTATTTAAAGTTTTAAATTTTTAAAACCCTTTGTACATCAGGGAAAAGTTAGTATACAATTATGAAGTTAATGAGCGTGAGTCGAGGGAGTGTCGCCTCATTATTTCGTATCATAAGACAACATTCTACGGAAAGTCATTTCATGTGCAGGCCGTTCGTCTCTACAACCAATACAAATATGTATTTCCGCAGGATATTAGTGTTCATTCCTTTAAGAAAATATTTAAGGAAGAATTATTAAAGTTATATTGTATTATTAGTCACATGTAAAATATTAGAAGTAATTTCAGTTTATGGCAAGCTCACACAACTTATTTTATTGTTCATTTTTCACCAATTGAGAAGAAGGAAGCAATGATTGTTAATTTTTTATTATGTTTTCTGCCATCATGGTAGAGAGGGCCTGATGGCCCTAATGCATGTGCCTGCACATACATGCCAGCCACACACACACACACACACATGCATACATGCGTGCGTGCCTGTGTGTGCAGTTGCATTTGTGTGTCTATAAATAAATAAATCAAACAGTCTTTGTAACGAGTAATTTTGGCCGAGAAATCGTCCAAATAGCTTCGGCGAGTGAAAAAGAGGACCCAGATAGGAGAGTTGGGCTGTTTCCCTCTTGTTAGTACCTGAGTAAACAGGCTTAACTTTCTCCCTTTTGCTCCAACGCCTCCTCCGTCACTGGTGAAACCGTATTCGTTAACGTCTCCCGACCGCCGAGGGGGTTGCGGGATGGTATCACAGGAGATGTTTCACTTCGATACGTCAATCCCATCATTACGCGAAGCTCAAGCGGGAAAGGTGGAGGACTGTGGGAACTCGAGCATCTGACGAGTTTTGACGTAAACAAGATGATAAACTCTTGTTAAGGAAAATCCGTTTGGGGAATTCAAGCAAAAACCATCAAAGTTTGTTCAAGTAGATTCGTGAAGATGAAGCATACCAGGTACTTCAGATACTTTGTAATGTAAGGCTCCAATGCGATAAGAGGTTTCATCGATACGTCTTGTTTCAATGTTTTCAAATAATGAGCTTTGCATTTGACCAAAAATAAATAAATAAAACTATGCAAATTAATACACAATGGTTTATTATTATCATTTAATAATGATTAACAGGACGTTTCCATTTGTTTTCGTCAAATCACGGTGGGGTTTTCCATTGATTTTCAAGTACAACCAATGAGTTACTAGGGAAGTGTAACTCCCTTAGTTTTCAAGCAGGATTTAGCCATTCTTTGGAATGCTCTCATTTTGTCACAGCATCTCATAATCCCTAAGCCTCTGTAGTGTCAGGAAATCTGATTTATTACGCTAAGTTATAAAATAATATTGCTAAGTAAACATAATGAACCAATAATGTGTAAAATTAATCATTATTAATAATGATCTGACTGTAGAACCGTAGGTCTACCGTCCGTTTTTTTCTGTATTAGATAGCCCTCCTACCCAAAACACTGGTCCATAAAAAATTATCTATCAAACTGAGTCTATGGTGCATTATCAAAATACAACAGGGCGATAATGAAAAAAATTAACGAATTAACTAAAAAGAATGAATATACCGGGAAAAAAATCATAAGAGTGATGAGGAAGGAAGAATGATAAAATGTATTGAGTCCACTGGGATACGAACCCCCTAGGTCGGATTCACAGCCAGTGTGCCACCCTCAAAATCAATATTAATCTAACCACTGAGCTACGATTGCCTGTATGTTAGCAGGGCATTTTATCTATGTTCGCGCGCATGGCGACATCACTGAATAAACTGAGGATCTGATTGAATAAACATGTTTGGAATACACTAACTTGAATCACAAACTACTTGAATTTTTCAAATCTGAACCATAACGGGTATTTTGAGGAAGGGGTGGGGGTGGAATGGGGGTATTTTGAACATCACTGAATAAACTGAGGACCTGATTGATAGAATATGTTTGAATAACACTGAAAAAACACAGCCAACTTAGAAATTTTCAATTCCGATCCATAGGGGTGTTTTTGAGGGGGAGGGGAATTGGAAAAGGGCATTTTTGACATCACTGAACAAACTGGGGATTTGATTGAGCAAATATATTTAAATTGTGTCAACCTTAATCCCAGGCTATTAAAATTTTTTCTAGCTTCAACCATAGGGAGGTGTTTTTGGTAAGGAAAAAAAAGGCGGGAGGGAGGGGGTGGTTAAATGGAATAATTTGGTCATCACCAAACGAACTGGTGATCTGATGTTCGGACGAATGAAATTGGATTAGTCTGAACGTTCTTTTGTTTTGCCTATGAAGAATATTTTTGATCTGAAATATGGGGTGTTTGTGGAGAGGGAATGAGCGTTGATCTCAGTAGTTTGATCCTAATACGTAATTTATAAGTACCTGAGTACATTTAAATAAGGACTTTTTTGAATCAGATCCATTGGGGTGTCCCTAAATGTAATGGGTGAGGGGTTGCTTGCGTATATTCAAGTCAACCTATGCAACGCACGGGTGAACCAGCTAGTGGGTCATATAATACAAAATTTAAAGCAATTAGGTAATGACTTGCAGCTTTGTAATTATTTGCACACACACACACACACACACAAATGTATGTAGCAGCAGAGATGTTAATCAACACGTGATGAGGAAAAACGGTAAAATTAGTATGTTAAATAAACAGGTCAAAGCCAATGACGTAAGAACCTTGTGATAATTGTGGAAATGCCGAAATCTGACTTTCAGTAGTTTTTAGTGGGGCAATATAAAACCCAAGCCCACTCACCTCTTTATCATTCCGCGTTACGGTTTCTTTCTTGTATTTTACTCTTGACAAATCTCAAGCGATGGGTGTAAGTTTAGTCAACGCTCTTTCCATCGCTATCGTCGCCGGCGTTTTAGTCGGACAAAGTATGAGTCAGGGACCCATGAACATGAGCAACATGAATTTCAATCTGTCCAGCGCGCCGGGGATCTTGGCGTTTTTGAATGCTGAGGGAATCGATCCCACGTCTTTGGTGATTCCTAACTGCATACGTAACGGAGATCAGGTAAACCGACAAATCTTAAGTGCTTCGCTTTAAAACGACAAATCTTATGTGCTTCGCTTAAGGTACCTTACTTAGTTAGCTATTACTTAGCTTAAAATATCTTAATTGTACAGGTTAACAAAAGTAAAGACATGTTCCGTGACGGAGACCTCATTATCAAATCTAGAGCTTCTTGAGTGTCCTGAACAGGAATCCGAAGCCCGTTTATTTCCATATATTATCATCAGGGATTTGAGATATAGTCAACATTTTTCCAATTTCGGCCCAATCCATTTTTAACAACACACTTCCCCAAACCAATATATCAGCTCTCACCGTCGGCAACAAATTGAATAAACAAAAATAAACCATTCTTAGAAAACTTGCAAGTCTATGTGTTTATAACATTTCAAATGTACATCGATGTTCGGATTTGAATTGAACTGGTTAAGTATACGATATTTTCTCTTTCTTTGTGACAAGGTATCCCAACTGAAAAAACTGGAGGGTCGGTCGGTAGTTCAAGGTAGCGTCCTGGGACCCACATTGTTTTTGATTTTCTCCAATGATTTGCCCCAATGTACATCGGACTGCACTATTCTTTGTGCTGATGACTCAACAATCTTAACGGTTGATGCTGATCTGATGAACTTGCAACGAAAAACTAATGAATCGGTCGCTTCAATTCGTGAATGGTTCCACAGCAATCGACTTGCAGTAAATGATTCCAAAACGGAACAAATTTTTTTTGGACTTGGAGATCTTTCGAATATTTTGTGTAACCGTGATGCTGTGAGAACCCTGGGAGTATTTGTAGACTCAAAGTTGAGCTGGAAAGATCATTTTGAAAAACTGGCCACATCCTTGAACAGCGTGATATATCTACTCCGTCGACTCACTGAAAAGCTGTCGAAATCTGCAGTATTGACTGCTTATTACTCAGTTTTCCAGAGCAAAGCAACGTACTATGTTCTATGCTGGGGGCACTCACCCCATAGTGACATGATCTTTCCTAGTCAAAGAAGTGCGATCAAACGGGAGCGGGTCTTTCCTACCGACATGACTGTCGTGATGTATTTCTCGTCTTAGGTGTAATGACTTTTCCTGCTTTGTACATTTTTGAATGTTTGATGTATGTCAATGTGAACGTTGCGGATTACCGTCGTCCATCTCATTCGTATATCACGAAAAATACGGACTCTTTGGCACTCCCGTTAGTCCGTTTGAACGTCAGCCGAAATTCAGCAAATTGGTTGGGGATTAAATTCTTTAACGCTTTGCCGCAGTATGTTCGTCAGGAAAAACATTCAATCTTTAGAAAATAATGTAAAAATTTATTAATCCAGATAGTCCCTTGTAATTTTGATGATTTCTTTGACTTCGCAAATAATTATTTGTGAATGTGTTGTGAATATTTAATGTTAGCGAATTTTTGAAGAAAATTAAGGTATTGCTCTCGCCTCATAATTGTAGAATGTGAATTTTTGAAAAAATTTTATGCAGAAATCCGTTTCAGGCTATTCTGAATCATATTCTGAAGTTTAACGCATTTTTTAATGTATGTATGTATGTATGTGTCATTCCAGACGATAACTGTCCGTAGAATTGTGCTAGAAACTTCAAACAAATTTTAAAATGTTAAGGGCACAAAACGAAAGTTTAAGTTCGTTGGCCAGCTTGATCGGATTACATCTTCGGGTTGAAATTTTCAAAAATGTAGTCAAAAATTTCAAAATAGCCTGTTTTTTGCAATTTGTCGTGTGAAATAATTTTTTCAGCATAACATGTGGGATATTCGGAATCAGCGTAAAATTTCCTATAAGAATATGTATCAAGTTTTCAAAAATTTCAAAGTTGAAAAATCAGTCAAAAATCGAAATAATGCCGTTCGCTGGTTGTAAAAATCGGTAATATTCTTCAAAAATTCGCTCATGGGGTCATGCTGCATGACTAGACTTTTTTTTTATGTATGTATGTATATATGTATGTATATATTTATATGTGTGTGTGTCATTCCAGACGATAACTGTTCGTAGAATTGTGCTACAAACTTCAAAAAAAATTTAAAATGTTAAGGACACAAAACGAAAGTTCAAGTTCGTTGGCCAGCATGATCGGATTACATCTTCGGGTTGAAATTTTCAAAAATGTAGTCAAAAATTTCAAAATAGCCTGTTTTTTGCGATTTGTTGTGCGAAATAGTTTTTTCAGCATACTAACATGTGGTATATTCGGAATCAGCGTAAAATTTCCTATAAGAATATGTATCAAGTTTTCAAAAATTTCAAAGTTGAAAAATCAGTCAAAAATCGAAATAATGCCGTTCGCTAGTTGTAAAAATCGATAATATTTGTTCGAAACAGAGACTGAAGTTTGTCTGTCAATTTCTTGCGGTGGGATACTAGATTCGAATGCAAATGACTTTATATCACTCGTAATATAAAGCCTCATCATCGATTGGCTGTGGAAATACGTTTCTTTCATATGACGTCGGTATGTTATTTTATTTTATGTCAATACTGACTACATTGCACATCGAAATCTATGAATATTTACCTACATTTGTCTATAAATCTACAAGATTAGTTTAATAATAATAAAGTATGAGTACCTCCTAATTATTTTTAATAATTTGATTCCATGTTTGTCTATCAAAATCATAAACTAAAATTTCTCTACACGATCAATAGCGACTGAAATATCGAAGATTTCTTCAAAAATTTGCTCATGGGGTCATGCTGCATGACTGGACTTTTTTTTGTGTGATATATTTGTAAATTTTGTTGATAAGCCCTTTTGAACATTGTCATTTACCGTTGTGTGAACGACAAATAAATAACTATTCTATTCTATTCTATTCTGCCGTAGTCGCATTATACTTATATCAGCTTGACTTCTTTCAGTGCCAGGTGAACGCTGGTCAGCCCTGCTGCCTCAGCCCCGTCTTCACTTGCCAACAGAACAGATCCGGACCGGGGAACGCCTGCTACGTCATCCCCATGCACGCTCCTCACATCCCACAGATCCAACAAATCATCCAAACTCTCGGTATGACGACGGATAAACCTATTCAATAAAGAACACGCTCGACTGACGACATCCCTGCTGGATCTGCAAAATCTATTAATTCATCTAAACCAGTGGTCGTCAAACTTGTAAACGACTGAGCAACCTTACAGCTAATAAACATTACTGTGAGCTGCCCAACAAAGTAGGAATATAATACATGTTTTTGCTTAAATCACACAGTCGTTTATTACCTATGAATAAACATTTCCAGCTTATTTTAAATCTAATTGAATGACATTTCTAAAATTGCAATAACATCATAAGAACTTGAATTAAAAAATATTTGCATTAGAAAAACGTAGTTCAGTGTGATGGGTGGCATTCTTTTTTGTCATCAACAATCTTCTTAATGTTAGGCTCGTAGGTTGTAGCGGCCATTCGAATGCAATTGTCCCAATAAATTTTTTGTTTTTAATGAATTTCATACTGGAAAATGAGATCTCACAGAGATTATGTTGAGCTGAACATTGCCTTCAATGAAAGGTCACTTTGAAAATCAATCAGTTCCATCTCCACTGCAGTATTGTCTTCTTTAAGTTATTGCATGACAAAAGCAGAAATTTCTTCAGGATCAATCTCAACAAAAGGGGATGGGAACTAGTGCAAATCAGATCAGCCAACCCAAGCACTCTCTTCTGAAAATTCCCCCAGACCTACCGAAAAATTCCCTGCGAGCTACCAGTAGCAAGCGATCTACGGTTTGGCGAACACTGATCTATACTAATACAGTTCAAAGTAATAACCATTTCATGTATTGAATACATGAATCTCTGCCATGTACGCTGCATACATTTAGTAACCGATCAATAAACTCAATTCCATCTCGAACTTTTACTGAATTTATTGCATTTTGAGAATTCATTTTCGTTCTTTTTAGCGGAGACTAGGGTTTTTGTGGTCACTTAAATTTACTTATTTAAATAAGTCTGCTTCCAAGTCCTTAGTGAACATAAATTAATGTTTAAAACGCGGTTCGCATTTAACACTATTCTTTCTCAAAGATAAATTTCAATATATGATTGGTAAACGTTCGCAAATGAACGTTTCATGAATTAACTGTAAAAAGTCATTTTTTGACCAGCACATTTTTAGTGGCTCAAAATCGTCAAAATATACTTGAAACTCTATAGGTACCTATTTTTGGGAGTTTTCGAGCTGAAAACCTGAAATTCGGTATATTTGGTATGACGACGGATAAACCTGTGCAATGAAGAACACGCTCGACTGACGACATCCCTGCTGGATCTGCAAAATCTACCCGTTCATCCAAACTAATACAGTTCAAAGTAACAACCATTTCATGTACTGAATACATGAATATCTGCGATGTACGCTACATACATTTAGTAACCGATCAATAAACTCAATTCCATCTCGAAATTTATTGAATTTATAGCATTTTGTGAATTCATTTCCGTTCTATTTAGCGGAGACTAGGGTTTTCCTGGTCACTAAACTTTGAGAGTTTTTATCCAAGTCCTTAGCGGACATTAATTATTTTTTTAAACGTGGTTCGCATTTAGCATTATCTTTTTTCAAAGATAAATTTCAATATATGATTGGTCTGTTCGTGAAATGAACGTTTCATGAAATAACTGTAAAAAGTCATTTTTTGACCAGCGCATTTTTAGTGGCTCAAAATCGTCAAAAAATACTTAAAACTCTATATTTTCGGAAGTTTTTGAGGTGAAAACCAGAAATTTGGTATATTTGGTATGACGACAGATAAACCTGTGCAATGAAGAACACGCTCGACTGACGACATCCCTGCTGGATCTGCAAAATCTACCCGTTCATCCAAACTAATACAGTTCAAAGTAACAACCGTTTCATGTACTGAATACATGAATCTCAGCCGTGTACGCTACATACATTTAGTAACCGATCAATAAACTCAATTCCATCTCGAACGTTTATTGAATTTATAATATTTTGAGAATTCATTTCCGTTCTTTTTAGCGGAGACTAGGGTTTTTGTGGTCACTTAAATTTACTTATTCAAATAAGTCTGCTTCCAAGTCCTTAGTGAACATAAATTATTGTTTAAAACGCGGTTCGCATTTAACACTATCCTTTTTCAAAGAAAAATTGTAATATATGATTGGTAAACGTTCTCAAATGTGATGTAATGAAATAACTGTAAAAATTCATTTGACCAGCACATTTATACTGGTCATAAAATACTTAACTCAATATTTTCAAAGGTTGTCGAGTTGAAACCTGAAATTCGGTATATTTACTAGTCCAACAACTAGAATGAAGGCACTCATGAATTATTATCAAGAGTTACTAGGTTATCTTAATTTATTCTGGTAACGATTTTTGACATTTTATGTCTTTTGACATTTTAGGTAGATATGTATTTACTTTGGCACATAAACGAATTAACAAAAAGCGTAAAAAAAAGCGTTACGGTTGGTTTTCTGATGATTTCCGCTTACAACCGAGTCGTTGCTAGGGAAATGGTACTTCGTTGTATTCATCCCACAAAAGTCGTTGACCATTCGTTCGAAAGCTCTCGATTTATCCAACAATATTATGTTAACTACTGTGAAGTGCGAGGCCAGCAAGCTGAGTTATGAGCATGGTTATTTGAATAATTGTGTACACTCAGGTGATCATTCTCAATTGATATTGTGAACATGATCGCAACCGCTTGATAATTTCTGGTGATTTCATTGCGCTGGTGTTTCGATGATTTGATTCATAGTAGGCGATCCGAATATTGCGAAAACGGTTTGATTTGTGAATGTGAATATAGTGAGTTTAATTGCAGCTAGCTGCTATTTCGGCTTTTAAACCTGCATTGTTTTCTGTTTCGGAATACTTGACAGATGAAGGATGCTGAGTGTGGTGGGAAACTGCGCTTCTTAGAGAGAAAATCCGTTCTCCATGATTATTAAAAAACTTGTTCCACCTGACATGAGAGAGGGTGAGACCAAAAAAAGTCAATTTAACAGACAGTTAAACAGACAGTTAGACAGCAGACAGACAGACAGCAGCAGACAGACAGGCAATCAGATAGACGGTCTGTATCAGACAGCAGACAGTTAGTCAGACAGACAGTTAGACAGGCAGACAGACAGCAGTCAGACAGGCAGTTAGACAGTTTTTTGTTAGACAGACAGACAGTTAGACAGGCAGACAGACAGCAGTCAGACAGTCAGACAGGCAGTTAGACAGTTTTTTTAAAATATATATCTTTGACCTATTATACAAATTTTAAACCAATGAACCCAATAACGACAATGGACTGTGATACACAGAGGTACACGTTTATGGAGTCACACTTTATTTTACCATTTGAAATTGGAAACTAACCATAGGAGAACAAGATCAATTCATAGGGAAAGCTTCTGTAATATTTTATTCAATTTGAAATTATAATATTGGTATTATTATTATTAAGGTTCGGTATCGTAAATAATAAACCAAAATTAATGGAATTATTGTTCAGTAATAATATGCAGCAGAAAATATCGAGTACCTAAATATTTTTTATATATTTCTACTAGGGATGAGTCGATTCCCGATACCGATTCTCGATACCACCGATTCTTAGGCATTGGTATCGGTATCGAGAATCGATCGCCTAAAGCCGATACCGATACCGCCCGGTGATGGGCGTTTTATTACACTACGGTACTATTGCAACCATCTAACAACGAAGATGGTTGTACCGTGCAACCGTTGTGTGAAGTTAGCAGTTGCGAAACATGAATTGTCCAAAACACAACTTACAATTTATAACTTTGTTTACAAGTAGGCTTGTGTTATTTTGTTTGTGACAACAGAAGCATTAGACAAAGCTATGTTTTCCAAGTATAAAAGCCTAGAGCCAGTCTTATTTAGAAATACCTTACAGTTACCGACGAAAAACTTAAAAACCAAGTCAGTCTGCTTAACTTGTTTTATTCAGAAAGAAATCAATCCTAGGCAATAAAAGTTGCCTATTAATTGGTACTTGATAGATAACAAAAAATATCAAATTTTGTATTAGCACGAATCAAATTAACTAAAGCCTTGAATGAATATATAAATCTGAAATTTAGAATTTGTAATAAGAATTAATCTTTAACATTTATTTAATTTTAATACGTAACTAAAGCATTAAAGCTTCATTGGAACAAGAACTCCTAATGACAATAAATAGAGATGGAAAATATATTAGCTAACTAGACTAATAACTTCATCTACGATGGAACGGTAAGCTATTGGTGCCAGTATTCATTGCGAGAGGCTATCGATAGATGTGCAGTAACAACTTGCGGAACGTAACAACTTTGTGTAACCGTCCCACGCTCGTCGTGTAGCCGTTCCAGCCGCGACCGAAACGTAACAACTTCGCACACCTCTAATAAGCAGTAGAACAGATGCAGAATAAAGGTTTTATTATCCATGTTTTGTTTTTATTCAACAATTACCTCATTTGCAAATATATTGTGATCAATTTTTTGTAAGTATAAGTTATATGTTGTACAAAAAAATTTGAATATATTACTAGTTCAAGAGGAATTTTTGTTTTTCACCTACAGATAAGTTAGGTATCATGCGCCGATGGTATCGGTATCGAGAATCGGGAATCGATTCTTTAGGTATCGGTATCGGGAATCGATAAATTTTGGTATCGACTTATCTCTCATTTCTACTATATATCCATAATTTACTGATATGATGGGGTATTTTCATTATTATTTTTTCAGTAGAAAGATCTGAGCGAGGGTTTTCCAAAAAGGTGCCATATGATAGATATCTGGACAGTAAAACTGCGCTCGAAATTCATTTGCACGATGGCGTGAGCTCCCACCCGCCAGGGGGGAACCCTCATCCCTCTCTTGCACTACTATGTCAGGCGTGATCTTCCTACACGTTTATTGCCGTAAACTAACTAAACGGTATTTTAGCTGAAAATGACAACTTCGGAGTTTTCAATTGCGTTGCACTCGAAACTGTAGTCAAAAGTGTTATACAATTTCAACTGACGAAAACTCCTCATTGCTAGCATAGTTCTAAACTAAGTTGATAAGGTTTTTATCCCCTTTTCCCCCTAGCTGACATACATTTTCTTCAATTTATCTTCAATGGTCTTCGAATAATTTGATATAGAACGTATGAAAACGGTCAAAACCATATTTTTCACGTGTATTTGCATTTTATTCGATGAAAGCTCATTTTGAAACACTTCATGAGTGGTATATTCGTACCAGAGATGAATTCATTTAATGGAGTTTGGCCACTTTAACCCTACTATTAATTTATAAGCACTAATCGGTGAAGTATCATTTCTTCGAAACAATTTTTATGTCTGTTCGCAACAATTATAAAATATAACTTCGGAAGACCGTGGAGGTAAAACGGTATTCTAATTATACTTAGTCGGGCATCAAAGCTTCCAACAATGTGAATGATGTACCCAAAAGCAAGTATTTTCCAAGTGAGAAACGGATACTCGTAGGAGGATGCACGTAGGAAACAAATACTCCAGGATTTGTCTGTTTGATAATTTTGAACAAGGCCGTAAAGAGGCTTTGGAAGCATCAGACAGAAGCGGTTTTGAAACAAAGGGAAGCAAAGACCGTATGGAGGAGCTGGTGGAGTGACAGGAGGCAGGATGGGATTTTCTATTAAAAGCCTCAAGGGTGCTTTCCGAATGAGAGTGCTTTACCTGGTTGCTCTTGGCAACTCGGGTTTATATTTTACTACCCGGATGATGAAGAAAAGGAAAAAAAATAGGGGAGCTTGTGAGGGGTGGTTCTACAAATATAAAAGGGGATGATTAAAAACATCTGAAGTGAAGCTTCGCACTATTTTCCCCACATGTATGTGATTCGCATGGGTGTTGCCGCGCGCAAGGGTTTTCACGTCGCCTACACAGTGGTGGAAATGACAGATTTCGGTCTTCAGAAGTCATGTTAAGGGGACCCGGCACCCACCCCCCTCCCGCCATTAATAGCCTCTTTTTACAGGCGTTTTCCTCAGCCCCCCTGCAACCAATTTCAGTGCTTTTGGTTTATTATTTCCAATAATAAGCCTATGTGATCGTGTAGCAAAAAATTTTTATAACCCCCCCTCAAACTTTGTCACCCCATCCAAATTTGAACTGTCCGTCCGCCGTTCACCGTCCGGGCCATAAAAGGCCTTAGAATTGACTTAAAAAATCTGTTCTTTCGCACATAGACTCCACTTGGGGTCTAGTTGGTCCTAACTTCTCGCCAGCTCGATCGCTCCACACCCATGGGTGCTATGAGCCAAAAATAGGTGGAATAGTGTCTTTTTTTGTGTATATTTCAAGTTGTATAGAAATTGGAGATTTATGAGTGAAAAGAAAATGTTAGCTATTAATTTTATGGAAAAAAAGTATTCTAAATGATACTTTTCTATTCAAAAAGAGATTTTGGATTTTAGGCTATTTTTTGAAATTTTATAGATATTTTAAAACAAAATTTAAAGAAGTTCAAGTTTTTAGCATAATTTCGTACATAAATTTTGTATGTTCTATTTCATAGTTGATCAACTTTATTTGACCAATCTTTTGCTAAAAAATATCAATTTAATGATTCTTAGCCATTTTCAGTGATTTTGTCAGCACATTTTTTGAAATTTGACCAATTAAATGATATCAATATACAGTATAGGTAACACTTTTATGTGTTGGAAAGATGACTTGGTAATAAATTGTTATGTTTATCAACTATATTAAAAATCGTAAAATTGTGAGATTCCGCTGCTGTAATGGATTGATTGGATTGATGTAACATGGTATCTGCTTGTGAAGCAGATAGTGGAACTCGTTTACGAGTTGTTTAGTTAGGTACTTGAAGTTGATTTGAACTTTTCTTCTGCCTCTCGGGAGGGGCGACCGCCCCCCCCCCCCCCCCTTTAATCCGTTCATGGACGAGTGTATGGATTTAATCTCAAACACAAATTAAGATTATAAATGTCCAATTTGTGTGCTAAATGATGAACGTAGTGTACTTGAAATAGAAAAAATATCAAAGATCTATCGTGAAAATCTCTTGGGAAAACACGGTATGGGAAATTATCAACAGACTAGACAGTTTCCGATACTCCACCGCGGTTAAACCTTTCGCCCGTACAAATGGAAAAATAAAATCGCGGGGGCGTAGAGAGGAAAAGCGGATATGAAATAGCACTCGTTACCCCGGAGTGAGGCCAATATGGAAAACCTCCACAGGGCGGATCGCTGTTCAAACAACGACTAACAGTCTACGGCTACGTGTCCCGACATAAATTCAGATCGGGGCAGACGGGTGGGATGATGGGCGAGAGGTAGATGTACTGTGTACCGCAGCTATGCGGGGTCCTCGGGGTCGTCTCCTCTCCTGGGGATAATAAAATAAACCGCAAGAGCCGCTAAGCCCGTAGACGTGCTTATGCCGGCAGAAACGAGCTTATCGTTTCTCCCCCACTTCGGTTTTTCTCCTCACCTTTTCAGACCCCGACGGCGGATCAGGACGAGGGAAAGAGAAAAAATAAGTTCC
Organism: Adelphocoris suturalis; assembly: GCA_030762985.1. Taxonomy (NCBI): domain Eukaryota; kingdom Metazoa; phylum Arthropoda; class Insecta; order Hemiptera; family Miridae; genus Adelphocoris; species Adelphocoris suturalis. The sequence goes on along the minus strand of CM061050.1, from coordinate 33,236,391 downwards.
AAGGGCCCACATTCCGCGTTTTCAGACCGGTTACCTCGAAAAATCATTTTGACGCTCTCATTTTCCGTCGAGAACATGCAGTTCTTCCAATGGAATATTCTTCTGAGAAAGAATACAGTAGGGTAGGGCTGCGGTTGCATATAGGGTGCGGCAGAAAGAGCACCCCGATACGGAATGCTAATATAAATAAAAAAAATACACTGCCAAGGAAATGGCACATGAGCTTCCTCGTGACTTTCACAGTACGTCACCATTAAATTCCAGAAAACTAGAAACGACCGGTTCTGGCATCAGGGAATTAATACGGTGGGAAATTGGAAGCTGAATGGTACATATAATCGTATAAATGAAATTAATAAGGAAAATTTTGATTTTAATATGGGAAATTTTGTTGGCGCCTGCGCAGAGGCTACCGTTGATTTGATCATGACGGAACTGATAGGGGACCATTTAGAGCTATACCCGCACGATCCCTAAAAATTTGAAGAAAATCGCATCAAAATTGTGGAAATTACGGCTGTTGCAAGGACCGTAACAAGAATATTTCGTTCACGCATGCGCAGAGCGTACCGCTAATGCAATTATGATAAGGGACCTTACCCACATCATCCCTGAAAATCTGACCGAAATCCGTTCAACATTGACCGAGTTATGACCGTCACAAGGAATTCACGTTAGCGCCTGCGCAGAAGCTACCGTTGATTCGATCATGATGAAGTTGATAGGGGACCATTTAAAGCTTAACCCGCACGATCCCTGAAAATTTGGTTAAAATCGGATCAAAATTGTGGAAGTTATGGCTGTTACAAGGAAATGTGGACGGACAGACAGACAGACAGACACGGAACCAAATTTGTTCAGGAGGCTCTGAAACGCAAAATGCGAGTGGAAATTTTGATTTTGGAGCAAAAATTTTTTTTTCATTTCGAAAGTGAAAACAAAGCTTCCGCTGCCTTGCAGTCTCGGAAGCAATAACCGCATAAAAATCCGTTTCTGGTCATTCTAAAACCGATTCCGTGGGGTGAGTGGGGGTTGTCATTGCAAAAAATAATGATTCTTTTAATTGATCTCTTTTTCTTTTTTTGATCCTCACCACAATTACATACAATCCGTTCATAGTGCATGCGTTACTTTCCAGTATGCTTTGTATTTATGTAAATTTTTCTCTGAGACTACTGAAGATATAGCGATCCGGTTTCTTTTAGTCTGTTAGAATGATTCTTGACAACCAATATCGTCCAGTTAAATATTGGAAAAAGTATTTTGATAATTCAGCAGCTTCGAGTAAAAAAAGCAATAGTCATGACTTTAGAAAGTTGTGTACCAAACAAAATTATTATTATAGGTATCTCCCTAAACCTCTGGATGAAACAAAAGTAGACTATATAAAGAGAAAATTTTATTTACAAAAAAATTATATATATATATATATATATATATATATATATATATATATATATATATATATATATATATATATCAGAGCAATAGGTCGAGCGATACTTGACCAAAGCGGTACCTGAATTCAACCCTTTTTAGGGTGCTAGCGGGATGGGTTCCGTGTCTCCTTTAAAAATGAGCTATATTCAATTTTTGATATTATGGTTTTAGAAATTTTAAATCTTAAATTTCACCCACGGTGAAGAATAAAATAAAATGAGGGGAGCTGGAGTACAATCCTAATGGAGGGTTTATTAAAAAATACAATGCCACGACATTCATAATGAAGACTAAGGGGTGATTCGAGCTTAGTACTTAAATTGATTTATTAACTTCCCTGAGGGTTACAACGTGTAGGTGCCCTTCGTGTCTATCACTGTATACGCGCTTGTGGACATACTTTCACCTAATGCTTCCTGCTTCCTTCTGCAGTATGTACTCATTTTAGGCTGTCGCCCCTTTTTTGTTGCTATTTAATTATTAATCATCCACACTCCCTCATCGTTTCTACTACCATTCCGAGCAAAACGAGGGGTGAAAGAATCTGAAAACAATTTCCGACGGTGAGTTGGGTTACGCTGAAATTATTCCTCACAAATTATTCGTCACCGTTTGGCATTTTCCAAGGGATGTTCGGTTGAAGGGGGTGATTAACCATTCTTGTAATTAAACGGATTCTTCTCATTTCTCATAATAAGAATACTTTGTATTGATGTAAAAAGTATTCTGGTTCAGCAGGTTCATTTACAAAGCAGGATTTCGCCACAGAGAAGTGACAGACACTTCTTTGGCGATACCACAATAACCTTTTAAGGGGTTTGCCTCAAGAACAAAGACTTGATTTACCAACAAAAGTCCAAGCTAACTCCTGGGCCGGGAAAAATACCTATGATAAGAAGTTGAGAGCAAATAGAGATTCTCCCTGATTCTCCAAGAACAATAACGAGTTGCACGTCCTCAAAACCAAAAGCATCCAGAATGCTATAAAAGCTGCAAGAAAACTTTCATTCTCCCAAGTGATGTAATGAGTTTATAGTTGGCCAAGTCCGCAGATTAGAGAGTTCCTGGTTACTACGGTTTTCTACTACGGTGAAGATGAATCTAGGTAAAATCAAAATTTTTCTAAAACGCTGGCTGCTACTACAGTGCGAGCTCGGTGTTCCACTCGTCATCACACGTCATCTCTTATCAAATGTTTTGGAACCAGACGCTGATTCCGACATCTTGTATTCCTCCGACTCGGTTTTCCTTCAACCTGATCCCAGTTTCTATCATCCATCATCGTGCTGTTTTATTTTGTTTTCAATTCGTAGTGATATTTGTAAAAGTGAACGTTTGTAATCGGCCAAGAAATTTTTGTATCTCCTCAATCAAAATTTGGGAATCAAACCAGTCTCTCGTCCGTTCGTCCGGCGTTTTATTTGTGCTATGAAATTCAGCGAGAATTATTAGACTTCGTAGGCTTATAAAATTAAATTATCACGCTAGTTTATTAAGCAGAGACGAGCCTGACGATGCGTTCCAGGTTTATCTTGAAGACACGTCCGTCAGAAACACTGGCGATCGTTTAAGTAAGTTCTTGCTCAACTTCATTAGTAGTAATATTGGTGTATTTAGATATAGAGGTTGGTACAAGAGCTTTTATGCATTTTGTGGGGACACATCTTGAAAAAGGTAGATTTGATTGAAATGAAAAGATTATATCCGTTTTTCGGCAACCCTTTATCCTTCATTTTGTTGACTAAGTTGTTCATAGGCACTCGATGATTTGACTGCTTCTAGTGAAAATAAGATGAATATAAATAAAATTAGTATATTTTAATATAATTATATATTTAGTTCATGTTTTAAATAGTATAATTAATATGTTCAGTATGAAAATATGAACTGAACACACTTATCACATAAACCTTCCTCAGGTTTATACATTTACGGGCGTAGAGTAGAAGACGTGGTATCGAGGACGTACTAAGACTCGATCTTGCGGTGTCAATCAAGCGGTCTCCAAATCACGTCGGACGATTGTAAATTGGTCAGCTGTCAATTGTAATCAGATAGGCTGATGATGGTTCACGTGCACCGTGTGATTTGTAACCTCAGTAACCAGGAACTCTCTATTATTACCAGAGCCCTTCACAACATGGCATTTATTTTTGCCAAACGTGGCTCTAAAAAACATGGCAAAATGGCACTTATTTTGGCCAAACATGGCTTTTATTTTGGCCAAACATGGCATTTATTCTTCAAAATCCAAACTTTTTTTTGCATTTTTTCTTTTTTCCCCCATGACCTTGCAATGACCCTTTCCTTTTCAAGCACTATTGGCTGTAATCCTCGGAAGGGAATTCCCGGTCGTTAACTCGTGAGCTTGCCCTCATAGTCCCGTAAAAATAGGATTTTCCGAAGAAAAAATCAGGCAAAAAATGGCACAAACGTGGCATTTTCCCAGAAATTGGCCGAAAATGGCTTTTTACCCAAAAATTGGCCAAACATGGCACTTAAGGATGGCGCCATGGCAAAATGGCACTTGAAGGGCTCTGATTATTACCAATAGTTATAACCAAACGTTTACCCACTATTACGGGCTCTAATTAAATGGCTAACCTAAGGAGTACTACAATTAAAAACAATTGGCTGCATAATGGTCCTGGGGATATTTTTGTTGGGTTCTTCCAAGGCAATAAACAAGAATATTTGGTGAGCCTCAACGATGATATACATCCAGCAAGGTGACCATGTAGTATAAGCATCGACGATGTGCCACTAAATTGAGAATAAACAGCGATTTCAAACCTTAACCCTAGAATACTATCGAGGAGTCAAAATGACTCTAGCCTCCAATTTTCATAGTGTACCGTGGCACCCCAGGATAGGGGGTCGCTCCCCTCCCAGCTATGCTTCCCCCAGGATGTCCGCTCAGTGACGCTCATGCCACCAGCTGCCTCTGACCTCACCCGTCGTTGCTATCAGGTAAATACTGAAGTCCTATACGTCAAAATGACTCCATGATAGTAATGCTGTAGGTGAGGTGGAGTCAGTTTGACTCCACGATAATATTGCACGCCCCTGATGTCGAGCCAAGTTGAGTCCAAGATCACATTGTATGCCCCTATTGTTCAGTCAAATTTACTCCACAATATCAAAGAATCTGTTGGTTCAAGAGCAGAACATGCATATTTGTACGAAGAATTTCGGCAGCTGCTTGAGGAGATGAGCGAACCAAATGACGACTTCGCACCAAGTTCTGAAGACGAACCAGATCCAATTGACGGAATTGACTCGGAGGACGAAAACGATCCAGATTTTGTTGCTGAAGACGACGATGGGGAACTCTTGACAGAAAGTGAGGACGAGGTGAAGGGGATTTGATGAAGGATAAACTCTCTCATCGTTGGAAGATGATGCGGTTGGAGAAAAATCAGAAATTCAGAGCCACTCTAAAATCGACCATTCAAGGGAACCTCAACATGTCAGCACCGCCTCCTCGGCTTACTTTTGATCCTGAAGAAACAACTCAGAAGGAACCTGTGGGGGAAACTACAGTTTCAGCTCCGCCCCTTGCTGACTCTCAAAGCGCTCTACAGCCAACAACACCCAAACAAAAACCAGCAAAAAGGATGTATTGCAGCATGTGTCCGTCCTCTCTGAAGCAAAGAACGTCCACAACTTGTTCAAAATGTGACAGGCTGATTTGCGGAGGCCACACGGTAAAAACATTCCGTCCAAATTGTCTATTATTTTCAGGAGGCTGCTCCCATCTAAACATAGTTTTATTTTATGACTGTAAACAGCCTAACATTCGTTTCAACTTTTTTCCTCTTCAATTTTAACTAGAAAAGAAGTTCCATAGTCTTTTGATAGAGCAAATAAGAATTTCATAATCTAAATTTTCGTCATAAATTTGTCCACTTATTTGCTATTTATTTTCATTCCTATACTATTGTTTCTTGAATTTCCAAAGACTTTTTACTGTGATTTGTGATTCACCTGAAACGGTAATATTGTTCTTAGTCAAACGTTTAGTCAATTAGCAATGGAACTAAAGAAACTGACTGTCAAATAATTTTGCTAAGTAGGTATCGAGTTATTTTGAAGTCATTGTAGTTGGAAGGATTAAAAGTTTTTGGATTTCAGGCATAGTACCTACATATTTTGTAATGAAGAAGGAAATGATTGAACATTTAATTTGATCATACGATTTTTTTCTTTAATAAGAAAAACCTTGTTTTTAATCTGAAAGGAGCGGATATTATGTTGAATACAGCATTAATATGTTGTTCACATTTCATTGTATTATGGTTTTGATTTTTCTCCATACAAACAGTATTGAGAAACCAGTGGAAAGCGACGAATTTCAGTGGGAGTCATTTTGACTCCGATCCATAGTAATGAAGGGGTATGATTCATCGATAGTATTCTAGGGTTAACGATGATATACATCCAGCAAGGTGACCATGTAGTATAAGCATCGACGATGTGCCACTAAATTGAGAATAAACAGCGATTTCAAACCTTAAGTACGTATCTTACATGGAAGGAGCCAAAGCGAAAGGGAACGTGGATCAGAGCGTTCATTACTCCCAAGGTGGTAATAATAATCAGTTCCGTTTGGCTAAGCAAAGCCGTAAGCTCCGGGCGAGGCACCTACCCGCTTGCTTCACCCTCCCGAAACACTCCCAAGTTTGCAGACTTCACAGGAGTCCTCAGGTCCTGTGCGAGGAAGGGTGGAGGGTCTACAAATAAACAGTCTCATATCCGCCCTCTGTTGACAAGAAAAACCTGCCGTCAGTCCCTCTCCGTAGGCGGTGTTTTAGGACGGACTGGGAAAAGCGTAGATTAAACGGGATTAAGCCTGGGGTAGAATGGAAGTATTGGATGGGGGAGCAGACGGTTTTCTGAGGGAGTTCCCCTTAAAGAGGAGGAAAAACAGGAGGTGCCTGACGGGAAGGAAAAACATCAAGGTGAAAAGATTAGCATCTGGACAAATCAAGTCTCGATCACGATCAAATAGTTTCGATAATAAAATGCTTCACTTCCGTCTGTGGGATGAAGCACTTGGGGCCGGTCGGCTCCTTTCGTGAGCACTCGGGAACGATCGGCATTCGCTTCACAAGAGCAGGACGGTTGCCAACACTACGCACTTCAACTTCAAAAAAATCCATTTCTGCCTCAATAAAGTTGCATTTATGTGGTGCTAGCAGAATGTAAGATTCCTGTGTGTGCGCATGTCCGGAGTTGGAGCGTGTTGAGTCTGTGAGGTACCTGGGAGTAATGATTGACGAGGATCTAACGTGGGACATCCATGTCTCCACGTTGATTCACAAACTTCGAAAATTTATTTATTTATTTTACAACCTCCGAGGATGTCTTGGGAAGGAAATTTTAATTTTTGTGTATAAGGCACTTGTCCAGAGCACATTGGCTTCGGAATTATTGCCTGGGGAGGAGCCACTTCAGCGGTATTGAATCCACTGAATATCATGCAAAAATCCATTCTCAAAGTAATGATAAAAAAAACCACGTAGATTTCCTACAGTAGATCTGTACAACTATGTCCGTGTTTTTTCAGTCCATCAGTTGTATATAAAGTCGGCGCTCACCTTTTTCCACAAACACCCGGAATTTTTCAATTTTTCTAAAAACACTCCGTACGCCTTCCGGTTCACTACACAAGCTGTAGTTCCTGCACCGAAAACTCGTATATGGAGTACTGCTAGACACATTTTCTACAGTATGCCATTCTTAATTCGCTCCTTGCCTGAAAATTTGCGATCCCCCTCCAATCTTACTCGTTCGGATTATAAAAAGAAAGTTTTCTCGTGGCTAATCCAATATGGGTTGGAAAACTGCCAAACTCTTCTTACAAGCATTTATGTTAATTGAATTATCCACTAATTATCATGTCAGTTCCCTTTATTATTATTATTATTTTCTAAAGAATTGATAGTTTAGTTTTTGATCCTCTTTCTCCTTAATAACAGAAGGAAACAGTGTAACCAGATAACTGTGATTAAATAAGTATATTTCCCCCCCCCCCCACCCTTTTATGCAATTAATGAGTACTATATTCACAATAAATTAGCTCTAGCATCTCCCCTTAACCGCACAGGGCCTGCCCTATGGTTAAGGTGTATGTTCCATATTGCCATATATTATGTATACTCGTTTTTGTAATTTACTGTTTCTCGGAATAAAACTTACTTTCATTCATTCATTCATTCATTCATTCAATCATTCATTCATTCATTTCATACGGCATCGCTCCGACCGGTAAATTTACAGATTTATCCATATGCGAAGAAAAAATAGATTTATTGGTGAGGAGATTGAGTACCAGTCAATCCCTTAGTAAAAATGAAGATTAGTCGGGCATGTAGATCAGAATGATGTGTATAGTTTGGTGGTCTGGATGCTCGCAAGCTCGCATCTCAAAAATACATAACCATCAAGTAGTCAATCCCTTAGTGAAAATTCAAATTAGTTGGACATGCAGGTCAGAATGAAGTTTTAGAAGTAAATTTCGGGAGTTGTTGTACGAGCAAAAAAATAGGTCCATGTAACAGGATTTGAACCCACGACCTTCGTCTCACAAGACCGTTATCATAATCTATGAATTACAACTCAGCTATCGTATTAAGATGCAATCACAGTACTCAACCATTCCGAGCCCCAAGTCCTTCATCTCCCATACGGAAATAAATACTTCGAACACTTCCCTGGTGATGTAGCTTACCAAGGTGTTAACAGATTACGGCACATGAACAACTGAGGAGCTTCCAGTAAAAACAAACTCCAAAAATCAATTTAGAAGTATCGTAACGGTTAGTTATTTCATAGGAAATCAATGGGGTGTTATGTCTTATTGAAACTAACTAGAGATGAGCTAAACACTGTCTAATAGACAGTGTTTGGAAATATGATAGAGTTTATTGAAGTACCCTATCATGGGAGGAGAAGAACTTTCGTTCGTAATCCATGATTGTAATTGCTGCCATTGATGTAGCACTTAGTTAGTTCATGGGAAATCAATGTGGGGTTAAGGATAAATGAAACTGACAAGGGATAAGTTAGACAGTGTGACACTGTTGAGAGAGATGATAGAGTATATCGAAATACCTTAACATGCCCATAATCTACACTACCAAGAAACTACTTGACTATGGTTCTTATGATACGAAGTATCCTACAGCAATGCAAATTTCCACTTATTATCAAGGTGATACGATTGTCCGGTGTCACCATTTTGTAGTCTTTCACGGGTCTAGGCACCTCAACGATCCACCCCTACAATTGCATCCAATATAACCTGACTCACAACCTAATTATCTCAGACAGTTTTCATTCATGTCCTTTGTTTCTATCATGAGTTTCCTGTCCTGAGTTCTGAGTTCCCCTTGCCGTTTCCACATCTGTCCTAGTTTCACCTGTACTATCAATGACTGACACAATGCGGTACAGCATGGTCACAAACCGGTAGCTGTAAAGATCCCATGGAGTCAAGCAAAGAGTCAAAGCCCGTAGATTCCACAGCTCCTTTATTACGAACATCAGATCATCAAGAACGGAAAATCGCAGAAAAGTTCAGGAGACCAGCCTCATGAAATCTCACCATGCTGGTCGACTACCATCGAAACTACGAATCACCAATAACAATCAACAC